>PNEQ01013129.1:0-32816 GCA_003012365.1 Medauroidea extradentata
AAATCTCATATTACCCCATTTTTAACCAGTTTAGGGTCGAATTCGGAAAATATATTTTAAATGGTACTTGGGATATTTACAAAAGCACCAATTTAAAGCAAAGAGTACTTCGATATCTCGATTGATTCGATAGATATGGAATGATAATCGAAAACACAATTCACGTATTTTCACCCCTTTAAATAAAGAATTTCGAAACAATTTTGAGTCCTGACGTAGACATTTGTAAAAGTAACCAATTAAAGTTAAAATTACGACGATAGCCAATTGTATTTCAAAGATAAAGACGATTCATTAAAAACACATTTTGCCCCTTTTTACTTCCTGGGGGTCGAATTTCAAAAAAACCTAAAACTACTTTTTGGGTATTTACGTAAGCAATATTTCGAAGTGAATATCAACTCTCTATCCTGAAGGGATCGATAGATATCGATAGTTGATTGGAAACACATTTAACGTCATTTCAGCCCCTTAAAATTTGAACTTCGAAAAATCCTTAAATTGGCCAATATGCATTTTACAAGTGTCCTATTAAAGTAAAAATCACGATGATAGGCCGTCGGGTTCGAGCTCTATCGACGCTTCTTCGGAAACACATTTCACCCCTTTTCACCCCCTTAGAGGTCGAATTTCGAAAAATCCCTTCTTAGTGCTCGCCTACGACCTGAAGGGAACCCCCACAAAAAATTTCACGATTCTAGGTCCAGTGGTTTGGGCTGGTTTGATATGTCAGTCAGTCAGTCAGTCAATCAGTCACCTTTCATTTTTATATATATATAGATTTCGACGTTATGTGGCGCAGCTGTTTCTAGCTCCGGTATATTGTTCCGCAGGTTCTTGGCTCAAATTCCATTAAACCTGTGCAAACGTGTAATTCTGCCACACAAAAGCTGCAAGACAGATTAAATTAGTGCAATTCCGATGAAGTCGTTCAAAAGTGGTAAAAATGTATTATGCAGTCCACTATCCACTAAACTTTCTCGACAGCGTCATCCCATATATACCATCTCTCTAACCTCAAGGTTGGGGCACCAAAATGGTTTATATTTCTGCAAAACATTATCCCGCCAAAACTGCCTAATGGCACTTAACTTCAAGTGAAGGTTTTGAAAGACGAGTATGTTACTGAGGGTACCATCGCCAATGGTTGTGCTCGAGGACAATCAGTCTTCATATCACGTAAAGTGCGTATTTCATTCGATTACCTTCTTACATTTAGAAGTCTGTAACTATCAAATAACGTCAACTTTGATGTGACTATAAATAAGGCACAGGCGAAGTCGTTGTTAGTGACAGGGACAAACTTAAGACTGCTTCTCGCGTGGACAGCTGTAACTACTTATCCTGCTACAGAGTCAACTCGACTAGCAGCTCTTTATCATTCTAACACTTGATGACCGAACTACCTATCTGGTGGACAAAACATTTTTCAATTAAAGTAAATATTATCTGCTATGGTTAACACACGCGAGCAAAGCCGCGGGCGCACTGCTAGTTTATTATATTTAGAGATGACGACTTATCGCGAGAAAACTTGACTATTTGTTGGATTTCAACGTTTGTTCAGCCTAGCAAAATATTACTGGCTTTCACATGTACGTGGAGTTGTTACCCTATTTGACTAAGCCAAACAGAATTCCGCTCTTGTAATTATTTGATGACCGTTATTGGTCTGCAGACAGCTGCGGAGTGTCAGACGTGTATTGTCCAATCATGCATGTTGCGAGAAACTACAGTGTTTTCAAGGGTATGGTGGCACAAATTTTTTCGCTACGTACCATAATATCTAATGATGGTTTATCGCGAAGAAACATGACTGTTTTCTGGGTTTCAACGTACGTTCAGCTTATCGGAAGCTCACTGGTTTTTCCTGTACGTTAAGCTGTTACCCTTTTTAACTGAGCCAATAAGAATCCCGCCAATGGTAATATTTAACGCCCATTATTGGAATGCAGAGATAATTACGGAATGCCAGATGTGTATCGCCCAATCATACATATTGCTAGAAATTAGAATTTTCAATGGCAAGTTGGCACAAAATATTTTCGCGGTATACCACCATCTCTAATTATATAATATGTTTCCAACTTTATTATTCCCCATACATTTTATTCTGCTGTTGTAGAATGTATGTCCTCGGCCGTTTAAAAAAAATGTCGAAAACTTTTTAATTTTCACGATGCGACTTAAAAAGTGTTGATAAATTAAATGTATACACTTAGAACAATGTTAAAAAAGGATATACAGCATGCACAAATCCCATTAACAAAATATGCTATTACTTCTGCTGGTACTACGAACTGCACTTTCACATGCCTGCCGTGCAAAGCATACAAGCCTGCGCTAACTGCAGGGCGTGTGGCGTTCGCGGGAACACGTCGAATCCTAGAAGACGGCTGGCTTTTCATCTGCGGAGAATTGCAAGAGCGCCTGCGAGCTATGCACCACCTACATGTGTGCAGCTCTCGTACGTGCCACCCACTCCTCTGCCGAACAAGATGAATGTTAAACTTCTGGCAATGAATTTCAATGTGCGTTCGCCAGTGAAAGATTTTGACATCGGGAAACGTATAAGGTAACTCGGAGGAAAATTCAATAGTTAGGGAATTTTAAATACACAGTGTTTTAGTAATCATACTAAAATGTGCGATACTGTGGTATTTTTTAAGCATTTGTGTAAATCAGTAATGAGCAACAAGTTTCGTAAAACGCGCTTAAATAATAATAAACTAAAAGTAAATAACATGTATGACTGATGTATTCCCCAGCAATAACCCCCCCCCCCCCCCGACCTTATTTATTAACTTCTTTATATTTTACATAATATTTTAAACATATTATTGTACGTATTGACACACAAAATCACGCATTACTGATGTATTTATTTTCGAAATGATATACATGACACTGGGTTGACTGTAAACCAAATACTGTATTAACGTTGGTAATGTAACATGGAATAATTAATTCTTACTGTTTCACTATCCATTAACATAAACAATAAGTATTACTATATGTAAAATAATATCATTATTTGGTAACGTCAGAACAAAAATATCTGTTTAAAATAATAATTTACTAGGTTATCAAAAAATTTCGCAAATTTACCGTGGCCGCCTGTTCAGATCGTGTGAAGAGCTTCAGCTAACATAAATTTATTAAAAAACTAATCAACATTCGTGACTGACGTATCGATTAGGATTGCGTTTTAAGCGTTTTCAGGACGTTGCACGCGTGTATGCTCTTTACAGGTCCTGATGTAGACTAATATGTAAGGCCACCGCCCACCGCGCGCTTAAAATGCGTTGCAGTGAGTTTGTAAATACTTTTTTTTTTTTACAAAATGAGCACAGATTGGTTATGAAATAACACTGGATATAAAATCACCTAACTATGTGAAAAATAGTGTTTCCCACAGTGAATTGAATTGTATTTAAATTAACATTTGATGTTATATTATACAGGATTTGTTAACATGTGCTAACCCGGCGGGAGTTCAGTACTAAAAACAAATAAATAGGGAAACATAAATACAACATTCGGCCCAATGTGATTCACAGCTGCGGTAGATGACCTCGATGGTGAACATTGAAAATGCATAAATTCACTCTAAATTAATAAGCAATTGACATTAAGTGCCCCGCGTATCACGCACTTAAAATGCATTGCAGTGTGTTCGTAGATACATTTTTTCATGGAACTATTCCACATGCACCAATCGAGTAATTCTACGATAAGAAAATACATATCAAAAGATGACGAAAAAAAAGATGTTTCAAAGCAAATCGCCAATCAGAAAAATAATTTCGAAGCATCTCAGAATTGCTGAAAACAACCACTCCAACCTGTTATATCCGGAAAACCACTTAATGGATTCGCGTGAAACGACCCTAGAAATATGCAATGGACTTTGCTTAAATATTTTCACCAATAAAAAGATGGGGTCACAACTGAAAGTGTTAGTCTGGCGAGATCTACGATACCACTGCACGCTGTTTCAGTGTCTTGCGGTGGAGGCGATACCGCGCCAGATGAGCCGGTCAACATCGCCCTTGGTGGCATGTCTCACTCAAACAAACACACAGTCACCAGACGAGTGCCCTTAATCTTATTTTCTCGATGCATTTTAAAGAATGAAACCATAGGTGTAATTTTTTTTTAAAGATACAGGTTCGTTACCTTTGTCCTTAATAATACGTAATAAAACGATAGTCGCCACTGAATGTCTCATTGAGGTGAGTTATTGGCGAGAAGATTACACATCAATCTGGTGACTTGCGCCTAGAGGCTAGGATATGGCATGATGAGGGTGTTGTTCTGTCTGTCTTTATCGCTTGCAAACTTAGAAGCCTCGAACGCGCAACATACGTCCACCCAAGCTGCCACCTTAGACCGTTCCAGTGTTTCAGACGCATATATGCAACCCGCATTAAAATGAATATATCAATGCCAATATTACTATCGCTGTTAGCAACAAGAGTAATACACATATTAACACGATCTTCGTATTTTATCCAAGACATATCCGTTCTTATTTTCTCTGCGTTCTCCGTGAATTCTAGTGCCAAGAATGGTTTTGTCCAAAAATTTTACAAAAGGTTTTTTTTTATCACGTTGGTTATGGAACCGTTTGTTATGCTTGATAATGCAGAACGCAGTTTGAATAAAGATGGCTGCATCTTTATTGAAATGCTAATATAATTTTGATGTGCGTTGAGACGCTCCTCGTCTATTTCAAGGAAAACTATCGTATATATCTGAACGTTTTGCTGTGCGCGGAGGGTAAAATGCACCTTACCTGGTGTTGACGACGAGCTGTGCCGGTGTATTCTCCGACGGTCGGCAGGCAACTGAGCAGAGGAACGAATTGTTTGCTTGTTCACGTCATCGGAGAGGCTTGACGACAAGGATTTTGGATTCGCAAGTTGGCACTCATGTTGACTATTGTAGATAGCGTCACTTAAAAGTAGATAGCGCTGCAAGCGTATAGATAGCGTGGGCGGGACTGTTGTAATAATGTAATTGTGTCTGAACTGTGATTGGTTACAATTTTTAATAAATAGCGGAGTTTTGGACATGGAAAGGGAGAAGGGAGGAGACTCTGGTTGAGAGACTCTCAGACTCGGAGGCTATGGATTTAATGCAGAGAGGGGAGACTAAGTTTTCAGAATCGTTTTCGTGGGCGGAAATGCTGTTTGAGCCACAGTTAAGTTAAGTACTAGCCAGAATTATGTTACTGATTTTTTTACTTGGAGGTTGGTCCATGTGCGACCATAGATTCAATGTATTAAATGTAAAATTTTGATATTGTTAAAGAGGCCATGTAATTTTTAATGTAATTATTAGAGAAGTAATTTTACTGAGGCCAAGTAATTTTTATTTCTGTTTTATGTATGGCATTTGTAAAGCCATAAATCAATGATATTTTGGTATATTTTGTGTATGACAGTTAATAGTTACAATGATAGTATAATATTTATGTATTTTTTTGTATTTGCAAGTAATTAATAAATATTGATATTGTTTAAATTTTGTTCTTCTTTCTCATATATTTTGTTCTGGTTGCCTCAGGCAAAGATTTCATGTTATTTTTGATGAGAGATAAATTCCAATATCTGTCTAGGTCTAGGTAGAGACAGTTTTTGATCGCGTTGTCTTGGTGTTGGTTTCCTCTTATCATTACCAGGGGAGCGTTGCAGCGTAATAATGTTATTGCTATAGCGATAGTAATGTTAGCCTTTATTGAAGTTAATGCAGGTTGCATACATGCGCCTGTAACACTGAAAGAGCCTCTAAATAAATCGATAATTGTTTTGTCACCGTTGCTGCATGCCACGTTCGGGAAGCAATCGCTACTCGTGGTATAAAAACTGACATTTTAGTCAACATGAGAGATTAAAAAGGGATGTGTGTGGTATATATTAAGCAGAATATGTTTATGTAAATTCCAAAACTTTATATACACGCAGTAATATTTATATCTAACGTAAACCAAGGTCACATAACTTTCACCTCTTATTATTTTTGTTTAGATACCGATTTGGGAACCTCGTGTAAACTGTGGCAATATGATTTAGTATTAAAATCTTACCTGCCCAAGTAATATGTGTTACTTCTTTACTATAATATATTCGTGCGAAGTTACCCCATAGGTAACATATGTTTGTCATATTTACAGTTCGACATCATTATATGGTAGGGCCTACTGGGAAAAATTGGCAAAGATTGCCAACAATATACAATTTAATCAATGCTGTGGAAAGGAATTGGCTCCGGCTTTTTAATGGACTCCAGAAACATAAAACCTATTTACGGATCAATTTTTACAGTTTCACTCGGATTAAAATTGTTATTGTGTGGTGCAATATAAACTTCAGTTCCTTTTCCCAATTCTTAGGAATGTTTAATTGTTTGGCCCCAACGAATAGTTGTGTTAGCATGGATTTAAATTTGTTCAAAGTCGGTTATATGGCGATACTTTGATTAAGAAAATTCGCCAAAGGTACGTGCGAGTCTTTGCATGTGAGCCTCTTCCCAGTTACAGTAGGTGAAGTGCCACTTAGTTTCCTAGCAAGCATTCCTATGGGGATCTTAACATTAGTCCGACGCAGCGAATAAACGAATTCCTAGAACTCATTCGCGGAGTGCAACCGCTTCGCTCCCCAGTGGCTCGTTTCTCGCAACAGGATAATGCAAACTCGTGCGCCAACTGGAATGTAGCTTCGACATTTACACTACTTCCAGCTTCAGGCTGCCTACCTTACGTGTCTGTTTTTATCCTGTCGTAACACGAACGCGACTCGGGTCTGAGGTCTGACAACTAAATGGCGACCGGACCTTGCAACAGTCTCGGCGAAGATGCCAAAAAACGTATGCCTCAGTTAAGTTATTTTTGACTGCATCAATATTGCCTAAAACAGAACGACGTTTCTGCGTAACCTTATACGAAAACACTGGAACAGATAACAGCAGGATTGGGTAACCTAACATATGCAACAACCATGTCTGCGGTTGAGAGATTTAAAAAAAATAATTTTACCTTGTTGCGAAAAAGTAAATTCACCTGACAAGTTATGGTAAAATTGCCTGAACTGAATCGGAAAGTTTATTTTGTTGACATAAAATGTAAAAAATAACCCAAAAGTTTAGTAGAATTTTTAAAATAGTTTTAAGAAAATTTGGGGTAGTTAAAAAAATCTGCTGAAGAAAGAAATTACTGTTTGAATCAACCTACTCGAGATATATAATGGAATTTCAATGCCATTACTTAAACTGTGTAAAATGTACAATATCATATTTTTTAAGAAACGTTCAAATGCATTCTAATATACTCATTTAATTACTAAGAAACTCACACGCAACGTCAGCAAGCTGTCAACATTTGTGAAAGAATTAGTCACGTATGTAATTCTGAACGGAAAAAAAAATACTATTTCTGTTTCTTTTGCGATTTTGTGTTAAGTCGTTTGCCGCAAATGTACTTTGTATTCGTCAACAGTGATTCAGAAAAGAGTACCAAAACTAATTCAGACAGAGGTGACGTCGAATTAAGAACTAGGCGTACGTTCGTCCGAATTGAGAAAGCACCCGTATCTCACGACTGCATTCAGAAAGTCGTGAATAGTTGGCGAAGATCATCGTGTCTAAGAATCTATCATTCTGCACAGCAAAGTTCTGTCGCAAACACATTGCATCCGAGCTCACAACAGTTGTCTGCGGTTTTAGCAAGCGTAATATTCCCCTCCATGTTTATTCATAACAGTTCAGCCTCACGTAATAGCCCCTCCCCCTCCCCCCCCCCACACACACCAGTGTTACACTTTCACTGGAATGTATAGGTTGGTTAGAATGCCTTTATTATCGTAGCTGAGTTGCGTGCTTGAAGAACCGTGTTTATAACAAGAGCACAAGCAACAATAATGATATCTCGCATAGTAATCTGGAGTGACAGTTTCAATGTCATTACGTAGGTATATTTGCATCAATGCCTACAGCTATTAAAATTATTTTCTTTACTAACTGCACGCTAGCTGTTACAGCGCGGCCTTGAACTGTTTCACTTAAGAGGAAGCAACAGCTGTCCAACCAATTTATTTTAGAAATAAAGTGTGTTAAGAATTTCATTCTCAAAATTCTAGCTGCTTTAAAGCGCACAGTAAGACTCTGTGGTTTATTTAAAGTTAGTGTTGACGGAAAGTCTAAGACGGTTTCAGATATCGTAACATAGCAAGCAGCAATTGCTTACGACGCCTAAATCCTTTCAGTAGGCCTACGTATTTTATGATCTACGTACAATTTTCAGAAATAAAAATTAAACAAGAAATTATTATAAGGAATACGTAAATCCAAACTGGTAACACTATTTCCAACTAAAGCGACCCTGTTTTCTGAGCGATATGGCGGTTTATAATAACAAATTACAGTCACGCACTAATATTTTAAAAACTATAGCAACTAATTTCATAAGTTACAAGCGATGATTATACCAACAACAGACACCTAAATGGATTCAGGACTTCCGTCAACAAAACTTAATTCTAGAGACGATAGCATGTCGCGAAAATGTTTGTGTTAACACATCCGTGAAAACATTGTAGTTTCATGGCAAAATATATTATTGGTGATGTACGTCTGACACAACGTAACTGCCTCCAGACCAATAATAGGCATAAAACACTACAATATCGGGATTCTTATTGGCTCCGTCAAATAGGGTAACAGCTCCAAGTACAAGCGAAAGCCAGTAATCTTGTGGTAAGCTAACTGTATGTTGAAATCCAGCAAACAGTCAAGTTTTTCTGCGATAAACCATCTTCTCTACTTATTTCATGAGTTGGTTACTTATTCTTGTGTGATTTCTAGAATTTTTGTATGAAGAAATATTTAATATCTCAGTATTCGAGGCCTCAATTCTCCTTTCGTAATAACAGCCCCGTGGTTAGGATTGGTGCTTTATTATAGAAAAAAATAGACTGTTTGCTAGGTCTCGATATAATGTATTTTTTCTGGCGCTTTTTTTTACTAGTGATTCTCTATCTGACTGTGCCAATACAAATTCTGGTGTGCTCTGAATGAACGCCTGTGATTCGTCTGTAAACAGCTAAACCATGCTACATAACCATCGTTAAATCGCATAAGATACAGGACGCTAAATACATGTGAAGAATGCGCTGGCAGAAAATATTCACGAGATTCACATTATTTCCAAAGCCAATTCGAATAATATTACCCTGAAGTTTGTATGCTGTATTCAGATATACCCAGTACATTAAATCCCTTCTACCGTCAAACGTCACTCATGAATTTATAAAAAAAAATTAATGTTGTAGCCCTCCGGGTATTTAAAATATATTTGTGCTACGCTAAACTCTGTTTCGCGAAATTACGCACTTCCCTGGCGTTTATGCTGGTATAATTTTGTGAAGTCTGGTGTTAATTCCCATTTGTTTTCTGGTGCTTTCTCTTCATAAACATTATGCCACCTTCACACGACAATCCAGAAAGCTAATACACTGCTACATAAAAAAATATATCGAATTTAATTTCTGTTGTGCCGTCAGAAAGTACACTCTCGTGGAATTAATTAAATACATCGCAACCCTTGTCAGCGTACCAATTGTATACAGTTCTTTCATAATACGTCTGCGGTTTGAATATGCTCACCGCAATAACGTCACGTGTCCAAACAAGGGATAGGCACCTCGCCGGTCTGGGTCTGCGAAACACAAAGCTTTGAGAGAGAAAAATCTGTTTTGGTATCCGATAGCGGAGCACGAAACACCAATGCAGTGGAATGCCAACTCCCCAGCTCCCAGTCGCTCCACGGAGCATGCATCGACTATAAAGCAGGACCTACAAAGCATACGTGTCCTTCAATTTTCCGGGCTGGAACACCAATAAGTGACGTGCCACGCAAACAAGCCGGAGCTCGTGTACACTCTGATAACTGTACAGATGAGCAGTCCTTTTCTTAGCGATCGTTACAATTTATTTATACTTATTGTTTAAATTTGGCAAGATCTTAAAATACAATGTGAAAAGTAGAGGAATACGCACATCCAGCAGCGTTAAGGTGTCCTATGCTGTCACGCATAGTCAATCTTTGGTAGCTAACATATTGCTGCACACACGATGCCAAAAATTAAGGTGGAATTCTATCACAAATTACACTTACACTTTATGGAAAGCTCCCTAATTCGTATAACAGAAAAATGAATTTGTGTTACGTCCCTCTAATATATTTAAAACTGTATAAATTTAATAACTACCGCTAGCAGAAAATACTTCTTAAGGAAGTATGAATTCAATACAATTTTATATGTTAAATTAAAATATACGAATATATATATATATAACAGAATTAGTACTAGCATTTATTATGTATTGAGCCACCAAAACCAGGGTTACTGTAATAAAATATTATTATTTATTATTATTAATATTATTATACGTGTACTAAAGGTTCATCCATTATTTTTATTTTGTGTCTTAATATACGAATTAAGTTGGAAGATGACATAAGGTTGTTTATACTATAGATACATAATTTAACATACACTATTGTTTTGAAAACATACCAATTTTTCTTTGAATACGTACATAGTACAAGCAATACAACACCACATCTTGCCATCTTGGAAGAAGAACGAAGGCGTCAGACAAAAACAAAGAGTTCTACAACGTTACTTGCCATGCTCGAAGAAGAACGGAGACGTCAGACAAAACAAAGAATACCACAATGTTACTTGCCATCCTGGCAGAATGACGAATACGTTAAAAAAAACATACCACAATGGTACTTGATATCCTTGAAGAATGATGGAGACGGCAAGCGAGTACAAATATAACAGCACCTCTGATCCTTCCAACAAATTAACGCACATTCGAAACATTTTACTGGCAATCCTAAATCTACAGCCACATATATTTCCGTTACTGTTCGATGGGATTCATGGCTAAATAAAACAGACGAGATTCAGTCATTCAAGCACCTATATTAATGTTCGGTAAATTTCCGTAAGGTAAAATTTAAAACCTAAGTAATTTCTATATGGTATTTTGTAGAAATGAAACGTAGTGAAATATCTCATAGAAAAGGAAGAAATATGTTTTCGTTATTCAAACATTGTAGGTATGCATTTGACTCGAAAGCCACAGGAATTATGACACAAATACCGTAAACGGGCGTGTTTTTGGACTTTGAAACACTTACAGCCTACTATTTAAATGTTCTATAATTGCCAACTTTGAGTTAACATTAATTAAAAGTCACTATCGCAAGTAAATTTAATTATTCAATGCTTAGGGCTATTTATATATATACATATATGCGAAAGTTATTTTTGTAATTTCCAACAGTCACCCCACGTGTCCAAAATCATTTCCGCTTACGGCAGCAATAATGTGATTTACTAATTATTTATTTTAATCTTAATTATAAATATATCCTCGGTAATTCCGCCATTCTATGGTCTTTAATTTAATGTTTAATTCGTGCTTGTGGTGAAATATATGCAGTAGTGTTTAAATATGCAAACGGATAATCTACGCGTTAGTACGCACCCTATAATATACAATTGAATGGATTTGCAAAAATTGTTGCTCTTAGTCCATGGGATGATAAATTCTGATTTCTGCACACATAGTAGTATTGTAACTCGGTCAATATGTCACTGCGTTGGGGTCCCAGGCCACAAAATAGTGACAGAAATTACTTAATAATACGTACGCATATTTAGAGGTACGTAAATTTCGCAGATACATTCCACGTAAGGTTGAACGCCAATCATGTATACTTCATTGTCATATCTGTAACTTGCTGGCGGCTGTTACGAAACGCGTTTGACTACTGCAAGCCAGTAGTAAATAAGGAAAGAAATAATGCGAATTGCTATCGCTTGCTACCTGCTTGTACGGTTATAAGCCAATCAATATATAATCGCTAGAGACGTGCAAAATTCGCGTTATTTTCTGACCGCTGACTAGACTCCAAGTGACTATAGGCTTGTTCGACGTCTCCCGCTGGCCGATATTGTCGTGACTTGCCGCGTAGAATGCTTACACGGTAGAGAGGCCAATCTCTGTAAAGACGTAACACACGTCAATGACAACACATGAAACTTCGTGGCCAATAGAATCACCGATTATGCTCTGTTATGCATAGGAAAGTGAAGTTTAGTCTGCTACCAAATTATAACGCGAATTTTGCATGTCTCTATTAATCGCTTGTGGCCAGTGGGTGTATAGGACTGACAAGTCTAGGCTGCTGCCAGATGAATCCACGAAATTGACGTACCTCTACGCATAAGTTATAAATAGAGACCGGAAAAATTCGCGGGTTCATTGACTTGTAGGCTAGCCTCTAAGAATATAATGTAAAATCGTGCCGACAGCAGCTGTTAATTAGCTGCTCGCTGACACAGTTAAATGGGCCTGTACTCAGCTACAGTTTTGTTATTGGCTCAGATACTTCTGGGATGTGTCGAGTAAGTCAACGGCTAATTGTGAGCGTGATGCAGACCTATAGTTGCTGGAATTCTAGCTTGCGCCTAAAAGAAAACGCGAATTTTTCAGGTCTCTAGTTATAAAAGAAGTGCGAAACGCAAACTTACGTACAGTTAAACAACGGAGGTAAAAATACTATGAAATAAATAAATGCTGAATTTTGGACAACGAACGTATAAGGCCTTTATTTGTTACTTATACTGATAAATTTGATTTTACTGTTTTTTTTTTGCACAAATTAACAACCCTTTCTGAAATGTGAGTTTACCTGAGAAATTGGCTAGGGGTTTTTCATTGCTGTGTTTGATTCTAGATGGATATGAATTTAGAAACCCCGAATTGTAAATTGGCATGTACTTGCTCTAGTTTCATGAAACATTAAACAACCTACTACCATTCCATCTACTATGGAAGTCGCCTAGACATGCACATACTGTTTTTACTGCCAAATTTTGGTCATAACTTTATTAGAAATAACATCAGTCTTAAATAGATGCTTTCTGATTTCTAGCCTCTTGTGACTGCACGTAAGTTGAAATATAGCAAATTAAGCCAGTAAGCACACATCCTAAATAGTGTGTTTATTAATGATTTATTGAATCTTACTGTAAAATAAAAATTTATAAGAAAATGTATTCCTCTCATCTCGTTTAATTTTTCAAATAAACTTTCTCTCTCTCCGCTCTCTTCCTCTCTCTCTCTCTCTCCCTCAATGCTCTTCTCTCTCTCTCTCTCTCTCTCTCTCTCTCTGACACCCATATACATAGACTACACATAATATGCACATCACACTCACACACAAACATATATATATTTCACTAAGAACTTTTTATAATAGGGATATTCAGTTAACTAATATATTTAATGAACGATTTCATTTATCTTATATACAATACCTAACACACATAATGCAATAATGTTTTTAAAAAACTTCAGTAGTAACATGTTACCAAAATCTACGAATTTCATATTTGATTACATAACATTGTTGATAGTTCAATGATGACATGTGATACCTGGAGTAATTGGGTTCTGTTCATACAGTGAAATGGTGAGAGGGAATGTTTTCAAGCACACTATTGCGATCCACGTGCTGTAAAATATGTTGGAAGTACCGATATTTCCAACAACGTCTCTAAGAAAGCTACAACTAAAAAAATTACCGCGTGTACGGTTAGGAGTACAGGTTTTCACCGCAGAAACATCCAACGACACCACAACTTCCTGGAAATGTGTAGTCTTGATCTACCAGGGCAGTCGCTTCCAAGAACCGACTTGATTCAGCGACGTGTGGGAATCCGATCCCAAGCAAAGGGTACTTTCTTTCCTTTGAAGATATCGACGTGGTCTCGTCTCCAATAAACGCAGCTCCGGACGCCTCTGTATTTACTTATTCCCGGGGCGAACACACCCGCCACTTCCTCTTCTCCACCTCTTCCCCCCCCCCCCCCAGCTATACCGTTAACCGCGTCGGCTTCATGGGAAGAGCGCACCCTCGAAAGAAATGGTCCAGAAAAGACGGCGCCATTTTAGGGCGCGCGCGCGAAGAGTAGCACATCCACTACATGGCCTCCGCCCCTTCGGCATTTCTGGTCTTGCAGAGCCGCGCCTGACGCCTTCCATCAGCCCTGCGCCTAATCCAGGACCTTATCTCGCCCCTCGCGCCCTCCGCCAAGGGGTGCCTGCAGGCGCCAGGGGTGTCCTCCGCCCAAAATGGAGACCAGCAAGTGTTATTGCCTCCACGTGCCGCGCGGGATTTGCAAGGGAGGTAGGCACTGCGCACGGCGTCGCCTCGTGCGCACCATGTCTACAGCCAGCGAGTTCTGGTGACAAGAATTTTGCAGAAGTTAATTCCTACGCCTTAATGTTTTTATCTAGGTCGGCTGCGTTTGTGTATGTGAGGCACAAAACCGATGGAGTGTTAAGAGTGACGTCGGTAGGCGTATGTAATGTATTATCGCCTCTACACGCAAACCCAGCAACTGGCTTACAGAGCTTTACTATCATTCATATTCCAATGTAACACTAAGCGGTGACCGTATTATTATATTTGCGATACTTATGGTTCAAATTTCAGCGCTTATTTCTATTATTGTGTTTTTGGAATCCGGTTGGAATTTTCCTACATACGGCAGTTTAAAAAAGCTGTTTTTAACAATTTTGAGAGTCTTGAAAATCGTGCTTCCAGTAAGCGATCCTAATTTTTTTTAACTGGTAGAAACATTGTTTGAAATGTGTTTTATATTCATGTATGTACAAACGTATTGCGCGTTGAGATATCTCTTCCAAATACGATAACTCGTAACTCTCTGCAATGCGTTTCCAGCGCAGGTAGATAGGAACCTTAATGCGCACATGTTCAGGTCTTCTTCTTGGTCAATATGTTCGTGCAGAGACGTCGTTCATTTGACTGTGCCTAAACAAGGTTACTACGACACCACACGTCTGTGACTTGCTGGTAGGGCCCCGAGATGCAGAGAGCGTAAAACGCCCAATAACGAAACACGAAACAGAGCCGCAGTTGTGCACATAAAGCATTGCAACAAATTGTTGCAAAATTATTTTCACCGAAATCACTGAACTCAACTGTCCCCTATTCACATCGCTATACTAAGTGTTACACACATTCTTCGGCAGCGTGCTGTACATATCATTGGAAACACAAAACTGTCGGTTTGCTGAGGTTCCTCAGTCAGTACATGCGCCTGAAGACGGGAATATTTCTCAGTTCCTCAAACGTCGCATTTGTTGTTGACTGACGCCTGATACTTTTTGTCTGCTTTCTCTCTACTGTGTTGACTCTCCTCATATCTATTCCATAGGCATATCCAGCGGTAGGTGCATCCCCCTTGAGACCTTAAAATATTACTATTACTTTGTACTATATTAGATTATTTTTTGTTAAGAAACGCTGTAAAAATAACACCGTTTTGCATTTCAAAATTCAAATTTATACCCCGTATCTACCACGGAACTCCCCGTTCTTGACTTATGGTGAACGCATGCTCACTTTTCCCCACCCCTACCCAGAAAAAAAAAGAGCTGAACCCACCTCTGATCCTTTCGTGTCTCTTGTCTTGTGGGATGCCATTGTTTCCCCCGTCTATTTTTGTTGTCATTTTTCCTACAGCTTATTTGACTGTTTTGCTGTTCTTGTTTTGTTTTTGAGTCGTATTTCAGTATGCGATTGTATTCCGGAATTCTGATTTTTCCCCACCGTCTTTCTGGAATCGATTATATTCCTTTCATGAATTATATACATGATATGTGGATTTTTTTTTTTTTTTTTTTTTGTTTTCTGCAACTCAGTTACATACGCCCGCAATGGCATACATCCATAAAATAGTTGAGTTTATTTATATTTTGTAACATATAAGTCTGTTAGTGATACGTTCTCAAGAGAGCTCATTACTGACTTGAGTGAAGAAGTTAACAATCCGTCGCGCATTGTGAACGAGGGGAAATGAGATAGCACCTATATATCCCCCGCAACTTACGGAAACCTCTCTTTCGTTATCCACTTAACGAAAATCGGGAGTGAAATCAAGGCCGCAACACTGTTGTATCATACTAGTGGACTGACACTGCACAACAGTTCCTCCTGTTTGCTAACAGATAATAGCTGATAATTAATAAATGGTAATTTCGTGTGGGCGTCAAAACAGGTGAAAACATTAACATAGGGTACAATGCGTACATATTAAAATTTAAAATTTTGGTTTAGCAAAACTCTAGGACCGGTTGCGTCTAAGAATGTAAAGCTCTCTGACCTCTGACCAGTGGCAGCTCGTGGGTTGTTGCCAGGTAGGGCTGCAATTGCCAAGAGCTGTACAGGGTTGTGCACTGTTTGACTCTACAGCCACTGACACGCTGATGTGCAGGTGCCCCTTACTACTGAGTGGTCACAACAGATCTAGTAGCCGGCAAATATTTCACGGTCATTGGTATACGGAGCGTTCATCAAGAGTGTACAGTTCCGACCATCTGCAGCCCCACCTGGCCACAACCCGCAACCCGCCACTGTCTCTGACGCGTTTTTTTTTTTTTTTTTTTTAAACGACGCATGTAACGAATCCTACTTAAACGAATCATTTTGATTATATTGAAACGAGTCAGTGTTCTTGAAGGTATTGGGCGTGACGAGTCATGCCCCCACCCCCTTCTCGATACCTGCAGTCCTGGCGGTGGGGCGGTGGAATGCGGACGACAGTGACTTTCTTGGAGTAGACGAGAATATAGATCACTGTAAAGGGGCCAAACAGGGTCTATCTCATTATGGTCACCTATAAGACTATAAGGGCCGCCTGCTGCTCGTCGTACAAGGGAGCGTGTAGCAGGTTCGAGTCCTTAGAAGTGCCGCTCATCGTTAGTCGACTGCTGCCTCGAATCCTTCGGCATCATGAACAAGGTGGGAACGTCAGCTCCGATTAGGCATATAGATAATGTATTTTAGTTCAAGTTAGTGTAATTCAAACTGTTAACATCGCTCCGCACCGAATGAATGATGACGTAGTCTTAAAATTAACTTTCGTTTAAACTTAATAAACCATTCTTATTCACTAATTTATTAATCCCTTCAACTCTCCTCTGTAGCGAAGCCCCTAGTGTAAATCAATTTTTAATGGTTATCAACAATATGAAACATTACGTAATATAAATGACTTTGGCGAATTTAATTAGTAATAGACACTGCACTGGAAAGATCTGTGTAGCTTGGTGAACATGCTAACGATTTACCCTCTCGACTACGAGACCCCGATTCTGATTAAAATTAAAACGTGTTTATGCCATAGTCTACATTATTTGAATATGTGTTTAGTTAAACACGTTAGCCATAGTTAAGAGGCAAGGGAAATCGAAGGTATGAGAGAGTGAGGGAGTGAGAGATTTTGGTCAGCGCTTAACATCGAGGTCTTTAGCGCTGGTGAGGGGTGACATGAAGTGAGTATGGAGCAGCGCCAGAATTAAACGGCGGGGAAAACGGGAGATCCCCGAGAAAACCCACCGACCAACGGCATCGTCCGGCACGACTCCCACATGCGAAACTCCAGGGACCGACCCCGCCGGGAATCGAGCCAGGATTTCAAAATTATTAACTGATAATTATCGTTTCTACAGTTTTCTTGACTAAACTATAGTTATTGTTTCAATAGAGACAACAGTCACAGTAAATATTAAAAAAAAAAAAAAAACCACAATCTACTCTTTGGACTATATCTTCCAATTTTCCCTGCTTGTAAATTATGTTTGGCAGACAGAGAAGCAGTGTATACTTTCGCATTACATTGCACAACGTCAGACAAAACAAAGCCGCATTATGTAAAATTGTTTATATCTAACTGTGAAAGAAAAATGAGACCACTTGCGAAGTGATGAAAAAGACTGGGTTTCCGCAAAACATTATTTTGACTAAATGCAGGCAGACGGCTGCTAATTTTATTTTTAAAAAATCGTATTTGTATAACACGAACCGACGTTAATAATGTGTGTGTCAAAATTAATTAGCATGTGGCTTTTCATTACACGAGCAATTTCCCTGGTACAGAGCCATTAACAAAATAATTGGCTTGGCAAAACCTCAGAGAAAATAGTTTAATTAATAAGTAATTAATTTCAGGGAGGCTCTCCTACAAGCACTATTTGTAATTGTGGAATTCGCGGTAACTTAATTCACATTGTTTAAAGCGTGTGTTAAAATAATACCCATCGTTCACCATTCCATTGGCGAAAACAGGAATCGTAAAGTCGTAAAAATTGACTGAGATCATTTTACATAGTATTGGGTTTAGTGATTATTATATTCGGTTTTTGGCATTTCAACAGAGTCAATTATTACACACAGGAAAATTACTACTCACGAAAAAAATATTTTGTGGCAGGTACAAATTAGTTTTTAGGAATTCGCCCTGCAGAATTCATTTTGTGGTCACCGCAAAAATATTTTATTGTCACCACTAAATTATTTGTAGCTACTAAAGAATCTTTTTTCAAGATGTTTCTTTCAGTGCAAAAACAAATACTATTAATTTGATATTTTATACATTGAGTTAACGTGACAGTTGCGGTCACTAAAACTGCCAGTTGGAACATGTTTCGAGTAACAGTGATTCGGGACAACCCATGCTCCTCTTGCAGACTGAGTTCTCAAATCCTATTCGTTATTTACGTGCCGGCAAGTTCGGACACGGCTACGGTTCGTAATTAGACTTCATTTATCGTGAGTGTGAAGTTAGATGGCGTGGCGAAGTTTTCCCGGGGACGGACAGCCATTCGCTCCCACGTCAGCCATCTACATGATCAAAGCCAAGTTCAGCGGGTTTCAAGTTCGGCGCTGGGGGTGACCTTCCACACACCGCTACATGCGACATGTATGTACAAGTACATTACCGAGCGTGCGAACGCTGTGGAAATGTTCACGTGCAGTATCCAGTTGAGTGCAAGAACATTCTTTCCGCAGTGTGAAAACAAGGTTTCAAGACTTAGTCAACATTGTTGTTCTTAAGTTATTATTAACTAATTTTACTCCCTGTAACTATAAATTATGGTACATCGCGAAAATGTTTTGGGACAACATAGCTACGAAAACGCAGTAGTTTCTAACTGTATATATGATTGGTAGAGACATGTAAAATTCGCTTTATTTTACGACAGCTGACTAGTCTCCCAGTGACTATAGGCTCGTTCGACGTCTCCCGCTGGCCGATATTGTCGTGACTTGCCCGCAGAGAATGCTTACACGTTAGAGAGGCCAATCTTTGTAATGACGAAACACACGTACATGACAACACATTAAAATTCTTGGCCAATTGATTCGCATACTGTGCTCTGTTACGAAAAGGAATGAGAAGTTAAGTCTGCTACCAAATTATAACGCTTTTGATTGTCCTTAATGTTTGGTTGATGTACGTGCGACACTACGTAGCTGTCTGCGGACAAAAAAGGCATCAAATATTACAATAGAGGGATTCTTACTGGCTCAGTGAAATAGAGCAACAGCTCCACGTACAAGAGAAAGCAAGTAATAATCAAACAAGCTGAACGTTGTTGAAATCCAGCCAACAGTCAAGTTTTCCTGCGAAAAACCATCATATCTACCTATAATTAGAGATGGCGGTTTATAGCGGGAGTTAACGTGACTCTTTGCGTGGGTTTCACAACTTCACTGAGCCAATAAGAATCTCGCTATTGCAATGTTTGATGCCTGCAGTTGGTCTGCAGACACCTATGTAACTATTTTGGGCCAGACGTACATCTACCAATCATATATGTTGCAAGAAACTAGGGTGCATTCAAGGGTATGTTGGCACAAAATATTTTCCCGATATACCACCGTCTCTACAATAACACTTTGTATTTGCGTGGTAACACACACATACAAACACCAGGACACACACAAACCAACACACCAACAATCTCGCACATACTCACATACACACCAAGTCAGCACGCACATATATACATAGCATGTATTTTGAAATAATAGATCCAATCGGCGTAAACCGGGTGTCGATATGTGAGGTCCAATTCACTATGCATTTTAAATAACATAGTTAATCTAAAAAGTTATAGCAGAGGTTTAGACTGTACGATATTTAGAAAAGAGCACAAAAGCTATGTGAAACCATTATGTAACGATATGCACGTGCTTTCTTCTTCTGCATAAAAATGAGATTCTATTGTAAACAACAAAATATATTTGGCTGGGTATCATAGGATATAGGTACGAGCCGTATTTTTTCCAGTTCCATGTAACTCTGTAGATTTGTACAAAGACATCTATTACACACACGCATGCCAACTTTTTTAACACTCATTTAATATTTTACATTACTGTCTAAAACCGTGGAGAATTTTTATTTTTAATATACTTGGATCGCTATATTTTATTAAATGTTTGTCTTTTTTTTTCGAATTCTGGGAAGAAGAAGGAGAAATTTGCGATTGTAGTGTGATTTATACTTGCCTGGTGCTATTGTACTAGCATCTTAAATTATGTTTTAACGTACATTTAGACCGCCATCAGGCCAGAAATTATTTACACTCTTAATTTGCTGGACGGATTGCGGCTGAAATATACGTTAAAGGTCCAACTGCAATGCTTGTACTGTAAATATAATTCACGTCACAATCGCAAATTTTACCTTCTTTTTAGAATAAAAAAAGCAAAAATAAAATAATACAATATGGTGGCAATTCCTGAGTCTTTATATAGACTATGCATATTTATTTATGCCTACACACTAGCGCAATCGTGGAGACGAATTTTGCCTGTTAAAATTCAACTCTCTAGACCAAATTGTTCGAAATGGTAGTCACCTGTGTTTAAATGTACAATGGTGACCATCTATAGTTAAAAAATAATTTTCCGGTCATACAGGATGTTTCTATATCGTGGAGGGTAACCGCCTACACAGTCTCGAAGCTCTTAGAAATAATTGTGCTAATCTGTGTATTCTTGCATTAGTAGTCCAAATTTCCACACTTCAGTCTTCAAAACTTGTAAATGTTACTTGCCTGGTTTTAAGAGTGTAGGGTATTGTCTAGACTTCAATTAGGGAGAGGAATGTCCGAAGCTTCTTTCAAACCTACAAAGAATTTGTAGTTGGGTGCTGAAGATTATCCGTGTAATGAATTTCCAGGTCCATCCAATGGTGTAGTTTTGTATGTGGGACATACGTAACTACTGTACATACATTATACAAATACCTCCAGACCTACACATATGCATTGCACTTGAGTTCGTGTTTTGGTGTAGGTTTATGTTCACGTGTAAGTTGTATGCTCTATCTGTCGTGAAATAAATAATTATTGCAATGTCAAATTGCATGGGGAATGTTGCTGTTGTATGCATAGTCTGTTAAGCAAGTAATAAAAAATATTGTTAATATTTAAATAAAAGTTATTAAAATAATAAAAAATGTGGTTTCTTTAAAAAAACATTTGGATTCGTTATGAAGATGTTGAAGCAGTTCCCCAGAGAATTCGTTGTAAATTATTCATATCCAAGTTTGTAGTCTATTGATGAGAGTTATCCTAAGGGATGATGTCATTTCATATTTTGCCGGGTCGTTAAGTTCTTATAACACAATTTCATACTTTTAAAGTGTTTTCACAGTGCAAAGCATTGTTTAAGGTTCCATACTCGAGAAAATCAACAGAGGAATTTACAGCCGACGAAGAATATCATAACCTTCCCGAAAATTGCTTTGAATATATTTTGCCGATATTTTGACCTATGTACCCTCTCAGAAAACTTGTGTTGTATTTATATTAACGGGAATTACCACTTTATTAGCAAATATTCATAGAAAAATCACTTGTGATGTTATTAACAGTAGAAGTTCTAGATTTAAAGAGAATGTTGATTACTCATTTTACTTAATTTATTTATCGTTGAACTGGCCGTGAATACCCTATCTATTACGACATGTATTTTCAATTTTAATATATACTTTTGCTGTATGTTAAACCAGAAAACGTTGCTCATAAAGGTGAAAGTTTACCAAACGTGGTGCCAGTGGTGAAAAGTGTTCCCTTTGGGCACATTACACGCCTAGTGGAATGGACGAACCAAAGGGTGGGCGGGAACACACAGAAACAAATTTGTGTTTACCTGGAGTATCGGGATGCGAAATAAAACATGTGGGATAAAGTGTATTCACATTTGCCGGTTTAGAACGTAAACGCACTCTTCTGAACTTAATTCAGATATGTAAAATGTTTACAAAAATTGCTTTGCAAAGTTCTGAGCAGATCATAATTTCCCTTAAGAGGGCGTAGTAGATAAATAAGCGCTGACTTCATCAATTGAGATATACGCTTTTTGAAAGTCAATATAGAACAACAGCAAAACATTTTCATAACAATTGTTGCCAACTTTAATAGTAAACATTTATCTACAACTATACATTTCTTAAGCGCGATATCTTGCACCGCAACAATCAAATATACGAAATTTCGGCGTCAGAGATTGTTCTTCAGGTATACGTTGATCAACAAAAAATTTTGCTGAGATAGTTGGCTAAAACAGTTTTCTATTACATATATATATATATATATATATATATATATATATATAGAGAGAGAGAGAGAGAGAGAGAGAGAGAGAGAGAGAGAGAGGCTTTGATAAACCTACAGTTCTGAACTGGTGCTTTTAGGGCTGAATTACATACCATGCACTCGTAAGGGAACTTTTTAGAAACCACAATGATATACTTAGTGTGTGCTCATGATTAGTATTTTTGTATGATTAAGCAAGTTTACGTGTATAGAAATGTACCTTGCATTTTATCGAGAAAACATAGTCGCATTTTCTTATTTTATTGCCTTTATCATGTCTGAGAAACCACAGTATGTGCTCTTTTCATCTGGTAAATCAAGAGCGTCCAACTGTTATAATTTATAGTCAGTTTACTCAGTCACAGAAAATTAATATTCAATAACGTTTCTTCCATCGGAAACCACGCCTCCCGTTTTCTCCAACGGAATCGTGCAACCCCGCCAGGAATCCGTCCCGTATCGCATTCATGGGAGACGAGCGTCACCAACCGCACGAGTAAAAGTCAATGAAATTAGTTATTTCGCTCAAGTGAGTATATAAGAGTTCAGTATTATCTGTGCGAGCAGATTGTAATGAATTTTAAATTTTGTCAGTATTTGTTTGTTAGGTTAATGCCATTCAGGTGAGGAAAATCTTGATTTTATGTTTCTATGAATTAGTGTTACCGCTGTAGATGTTATTTAGGAGTACATTATCCTCTCCAAAGAATTTATATCAGAGAGTTTTTCCCATAGCGGCATTTCAAAGTCAACATGTGCATGGTTTTGCTTCATGAGCACCGGGAAAATAATAACTTTAAATAGAATAGCTAGCATTGAAACTATATATCTGGGTCTACGTCTTGAATGATAAAAAAAAAAAAACATTACAAAGCATATTTGTTATTTTAAAATAATTTCTGAACAATGAATTTTTTTCTTCTTTTAATATTTCAAACAATTCTGTAATGTGATTTTATATACTTAAAATCGTAGCCCATGACATATGTAGTTTCAATCTGAGTTATTTCATTTCGTTATGTTTATTATTTTTCACGGTGTTCACGAAGTAAATCATTCAAATTTTGACTTTGAAATGCCATAATGGAAAAACTTGCACAGTCATTTTTTTTTTTTTTCGTAACAGGAATGATTTGCTACCGTCTACAAAACTTACACAATTTAACACAAATATAAGTTATTACTATTCTCTTTTTGAACGACATTTATTTGATAAATGCAAGTAGGTAATGACACTGAACGAACATTATGAAATGTAACCGTAAATAAAAAAATAAAACAGTTTCTTAAGTACTATGGTGACCCAGCCGACATCTTATAGACCTAAATCACACATTTTTCAATGAAACGGCATAATTTTGATGTACTCTTAAAAAAACCGCAGAAATTAAGTCCCAGCACAAGCATTTATCTTTACCTTAATAGTAAAAGCTCGTAACTTCATATAATGAAGATGGGACATTCGAGCCCTTTGAAACAATCATAATAAGGTATTGACAAAGAAATATTGTTATAGGTAGATATAAAAATTTAATTTGTAATAATGTTGAAAAAAATTATGTATTTTTTCTCAGTGTGTGGGAAATAAAATAGTTTTTCTCTATTTTTGTTCTGAATGGAAGCGAAATGGATATACGAAGTTTTAATATTAATGCAACGTTATAACATCTCATGTAGATATTAAACATTATAGTTACTTACATTATACTTTTATTTCAAAAATTTATTAACTAAATTAATCTTTAAAATGTTAATTCTTTCTCAGGGTCACTGACGATATATATATATATATTTTTTTTTCTATTTCATATTTGTAATATTGATATGCAAATACTTTAGTACATTTTCCCCTCATGCCGGACTGTGTATACGTTCAGTAATAACAAAAATTCAATACTTTATTACACATTTAATATGGCGTAATATATTTTGCGAATCATGTAGGCACAGTGGCAGAATCTTTTATATTCCCGACACATTGTACTTACTAAGTTTCAAATTTTTGAGAATGCTTAGTCGGCTAATAATTTAAATAATTTCACCAGTTAAGTTGGACGGTAAATTTACAATAAGAAGGTAATTATTCTGATTCGGCAGTTTCCCTAGACTCTGACCAGTATGAGGCACTTACACGATCTGACGGAAAATTACTGAAATATATTTAAAACAAAGATTTAAATGGCTTAATTACTAGTAAAATATCTGACGCTGAAGGGACGCCATAAAAATGGGAAATAACGGTCGTGTGCGGTTTTGAAAAATGCTGCAGCTCGAACATAAAACCGCCTGAAGGTAACATTCCTCCTGAACTGCGTGCTTATAACTGAAATGGTAAGAATGAAATATTTTCTCCGAGTGAAATGACGGGGAAATATGATCAGAATTTCATATAGAGACTTAGCCTTCAGGGGGAAAGTAATAAAGAGTATTCGGAAGTACTTCTATATTCTAGTCGAAGAAAGCCATGTAATGTGTTCCCTTTGATCTTTTCTATGAACCTATCTATAACAAGTGTCTGTCCGGCGAGGTTGTTCGAGTCGATGCAATACAATGGCATAACTGCTGCTCAAGGCCATCCCAACCTGTCATTTGCATCGACGCAGCGCAGCGCAGGTGCAGAGCGAGTAAAACCGGGTGTCATTTGCACCTCCAGCTACAGATGGAATTAATTACACTGCACGTTATTTTTTTTAAAATGTGCATGCACGTACACAGAAGAATTGCGTTGAAGCGTTTAAATAAACTTATATTTACAACAGTCTTGCACCATCATGTGACATCTTGCAATTCAGTGTGCACTTCTAATTCCGTTACAACGAAATCGGATGCAACACAGGTGCAAATTTTGGCGCTGCGCCTAGTTACAAGAATATTTAATAGGCACCTCGGTTGCGTATGAAATAAGAGTTATAACTCAACGTTGAATGACAATTATCTTACTTCGTAGAATGTATCCGAAGTTGGCAACCTCTATAAAGAATCTAACATTAAAAAATGAAAATTCAAAACAATTCTGACTTTTACTATCGGTAGCTCCGTACTGTCCTCGTACTATAAATGTTGTCGTTGCATGTACTGTACATTGTGTAAATACTAAATACAATAAGCTATTTTTTTAATTACATGCTTTACAACAGCTATACAATTTCAGTGTGTCATTATTAGAGACCGGAAAAATTCGCGTGTTCACTGACGTTTAGGCTAGGCTCCAAGAACATGTGTGTATTCAAGCAGACATTATCTGCTCACTGACTGCTCGATGACACAGTGATATGAGCCTGCATTTAGTTGCTTCTGTACAGTTGTCTAAGCGACTTCCAGGAAGAGTCAAATAAGTCACGGGCCAATTGCGAAAGTGGTACGAACTTACAGTTTCTGGGATTCTAGCTAGGGGCCAAAAGAAAACGCGAATTTTTCAGGTCTCTAAGTCATTATTTCACTAAAGAATTTATTTTTCAATGTCTAAATTGTCATTATAGATGCCCTCAAATTCAGAAATCGTTGGCAAGGATTCGTTTGTCCTATCAGAGTTACGAGATCCTGTTGCTGCTGACGACTCCAGGTGAAGTGTGGAAGCGGTATTAAATTCAGCAGCAAGCTCTGAGCACGCGATGTGTAAGTACGTGCGTTTAGGATACGGCAAACATAATACTTTGCTGTAACAGATGTTGCGTTACTTGAGAGTACCGGTTTCAAATTTCTGCGTTTGACGTGTAGGAACAGCGGAGCGATAAGAGCCAGAGTACCACGCTCGAGGAAAAGCACATCGCCTCTGTTCACAGCGTGCTAAATTGGCGTGCAAGGTTTTTCGTTGTAGTCTTTTTGCCTTATGCGACTTTAAGCGGTGACGCTACAATTTCATTTTTGGAGAGAATGAAGTAAAGGCCAACGAAGGCATCTCGTTTTGCACTTTACGAATTCAGGTGGCATTTTTCGGAGTTACAGTAGTCTTGAAAAATAGTTTTAAGAAATTTTCAGAGGCACAAAATAAGTGTTTCTAACAAACATGCTGAATTTTTAAAATTATAAATTTGTAAACTAAAGAGGCATTTTGGACATAGGCCTACGCCATTGCAGCTAATGGTGCGTCTCTTTTAGCTTGACTTAGCATTTTTGTGACTTCTTCTCAATCAAGTTTGAGATTGATTAACAAATACTATTGGAGTCTTTAGGCGTAAGGTTAGATTGGATACTAAGCTGAATTTCCGATATTTCATTATTTGACTTTGCTTTTTTTAACAATGGTGGAAGGCAATTATCTCATTTAAGAGGACTTTGCTTGCTGTATTGGCTATTTTGCTAGCTTGTTTGCTTTTAACTGGGCATTTCATTGTTAGTCCTTTCGGAATGACATCGTTACTGCGGCATTTACAGAGAACGACAAGTAGTTTGAGCACTGGGACAGAGGGATCATTTTATTTTCCAGTTTACGGATAGAAATATGCGTACAGGATCCATAGCGGGCTTGGTGTTATATTTGAACGATTCTGGCAATGGGGGCAAGTTAAAAACTAAAGAAGTAATTTGAACATACGCCATTGCACTATTTTGTGCAATGGCGTATGTTCAAAATAACTCTTTAGTTTGTAACATTCCCCTATTGCAAGGATCGTTCAAAAATAACATACAAATGTGTAGTTTCACTGTTCGTAGATAATCACAAAAGGAACAATTTCAGCTGTTTCACGTGAAAAATAATACACACATACTCCAACACGGTCCGTTTGGTAGGTACAGAAGACTCTTTAAGTACCGCTGAAGGGTGTTTAGGTGCGATAAAATCACAACGTTATATTTTTTTGAAATATCGCTAGTTTTGTAGACGATACTTGCGAGTGTAGTTTACTATTACGAAACCATTTTAGCTCTCATGGTTTTCTTATTACGGTGCGTCAAAGGCAAATTTTGCTTATTACGGTGCCTCGCAAATAGTGAAAACCAATCAATCTACTTAAATGAAATAATTCACTGTGAACTTACATCTCACGAGCTATGGAATGAAACGTTTAAAAACACAGTGCCATATTTTGATTTTATAATCATAGAATTACACAAAAATTAACAAAAATTTAACATTTTTTAAATATATAAAATAGTTCGCGGGATGTTTCTTAAGGGCGCGCTGTAGCACAATTTTCATCATCATTTTTTTATTTTTTATTTGTACCAGATATATATTTTTTCTTATTTTAGACACAAAATGTGACTAAATTTGGCTCTTATGAAATTTCTTTATCTCTCATAGTTTTCGCGTAATGGCATGTTAAAGTCATATTTTGCATGTTTTAAAAAATCACAGTGGATAAAGACATTGTAGGCCACAATGACATGCTCATGAAATTAAAGAATAAAATTATTTGAATTTTTAAAAAATGCTGAAACTAAAAATAAAAATTTTAAGAATTCAATATTTTTTTAAAACAAAATAATTTGTATTCTTTAATTTTATAAGCATGTCATTGCAGCCTGCAATGCCTTTATCCACTGTGATTTTTTTTATTTTGGTACATCAGTTGGTTTTAGTGTAGTCGTTAAAACGGAAACATGCAAAATATGACTTTAACAAGCCATTACGCGGAAACTATTAGAGGTAAAAAAATTTCATAAGAGCCAAATTTAGTCATATTTTGTGTTTCAAATAAGAAAATAAATATCTGGTACAAATACAAAATAAAATAATGATGATGAAAATTGTGGTAAACCGTGCCCTTAATGTTTTATTAACTAGCCCATGGCATGTTATTTTACTGTGAAATATTTCACTTGCATAAGTCATCTGGTGTTCACTATTTACACGGCAGCAGAATATACAAATTATGACTTTGACGCACCTTTATGACGGAACCATGCGAGATAAAATTGCTTTTGCAAGAGGAAAGTGCACTCACAAGTATCGTCTTCAAAGCTAACACTATTTCATATAAATATAAAACTATAATTTTATCGCATTAGAACATCCTTAAATTTGTACACATACGCTATTTACCACTGCTGAAGATTCAACTTTTTTCGGCAGTCCGCTTGATTGAAAACTCTGTGTGAAAATACTCGGTAGGCGAGGAATAGCGTGTAGCTGTATCATTGTCTTTGAGAGGAAATTTTGTATGTAACAGATAATAATGACCGAGCTGGAAGTTGGCACCTGCGAGCAGCCCAATAGCCCGACCTCGTACTGCAGTAACCAACTACCCGTGCTAAAGCATGGAACCCTTGAGCTGTGTGTTAAGAGGCCTCCCTACCTGCGCTTGAAATGCGTTGCAACGAGTTGCGATTATCTTTTTTTGACGAAACTGCTAAATGCGCATTATATTTGTTTATCTACGAAAAGAACGCACAATTCAAACAAACTATGTCGCTATAGCTTCGAAAATTCGGGTAGTTTTCGAATCCTTCAAAATGGCCAAAAATGATTTTTCAGACCGCCGCATCTATAAAATTAACAACCGGATTCGAAAAACACAGCTATAAACAAAGGCGTTAGACTTTGAACTATGTGAGCCACAAAAAATAATGTGGTCACCGCTTAGTATCTGATAAGAAAAAGGATAATAGTATAGCACTGCACGCCAGCTGAGAAGCTTGTGCGGAGAGGCGATGATGCATTACAGAGGCGATGATGCATTACGTCGGCGATCAGCAACCTTACCACTCCTGCCTCACACACACACAAATGAAGCCTATCTAGGGAGGCACATTAAGGTGATCGCCTGGGCGAAGGTATTTTGCGCGTTCTAAGTCTATATCTACCCGGCTCCTCCACCAGTGTAAAGCAACTAATATTTAATGTGGTTTTATAGTTGCTGTTACAAATTTTTTGTTATTAAGTGGGGGAGGGGAACGTTAGCATCATATGGTAGCTACACTGTGGGTTTATTTAGATGTTAATTATGGTTAAATGATTTAGACATGCATGGTTAAACGGGTATTTTCTCTACTACAATGGCAGGTACTCGGAATACAAAAACTGTTACAATGTGATATATTAGTTTAGGAGGGAAGCGCAATAGTGTGAATTATTAACACAGCAAAGTAAGTGGATGGTTGCTGCCATTTTACTAGATATCACGACCTTACCGAAGCTGGATTAATGAGGCAGAAGGCATCAACAGACGAGCACGCCCCCGCCGGGACTTAACCCCCTAGCCCCGGAGGAGTACTGGACTGTTGTTGAGCGGATGAGTGCTGGCGGACAAGCCCTAGTTTACTTAGTAACAAGACGTTATATTGGCGTGCTTGTCCTCAATATTGCGCCACTACGAGGAGGTGAGGTGAGTTGCTGTCTTCCGTGGTTTCCCAACGCTGACCTCATTGAAGCCCGAACCTCTCTCGCTGTCCGTCTTGCTCGGCCAAATCATAACAGGAAGCAATAAGAACGACACATCACACGCTTTACGCCTCTACCTAAGCCTCTGGCGCAATTCGTTAAGCTAGCGTGCAATCTTCTCGCCGACAATTCGCTTCTACGAGACATTCAGTGGTGACTCTTATAATTTTATAATATAATACTGATGTTAAATGTGTGTTGTACACGCCTACCTATACTTTTGAGATTCCACGCCGAGATTTCCCTACTTAAGACCTATCACAAATACACGCCTGTTTCTCGTCACTTTCTGCAGCGAAATAATAAACTATAGAGATACACGGAGATCCTCAAATGTGTATATGTGTGTAACGTTCTTTGAATGCTATTCATGAGGAATATAACATACGTTGAGCAATTTTCGAACAATAATGTAACGGCCTAAGCTCTCCACACCGCTGGTGGCCTGTGCAGGCGGCCAACCTAACATATAAGTTTACGTTCTTTCATTATGAGCAGGAAACGTTGTGGTATCCATGAAAGGCTGCAGTGCATGGTATATCGTGAAAATGTTTTGTGCCAACATACCCTTGAAAACGCTGTAGTCAGTTGCAACACATATGATTGGGTGATGTACGTCTCTCACAGCGTAACTGTCTGGAGATAAATAGCGGGCATAAGATGTTATAATAATTATAATCCTATTAGCTGAGTCAAATAGGGTAACAACTCCACGTACAATCAATCGTAAGTAATATTCTGCCAGGCTTAACGTGTGTTAAAACCCAGCAAACAGTCAAGTTTTCCCGCGATAAAACCATCATCTTTAATTATGGATACGATGACAGTTAGACAATCGGCTTTTAAGAGCATCGTGATACTGTATTAACCGTAATGCAAGTGAAATACGCTATTGCAGTACTATGACGTCCAGATAACCTAGAGAGAGAGAGAGAGAGAGAGAGATTCGAAAAAATCAAAGAAAAACAAGCCGAGATGAACTGTAGTTGACACAAAAAAAATAATAAAAAAATTGAAATATCAAAGTTATGTGAGGAATTTAGTAAATTCAAACAATAAATACAAATAAATTAATAAATCTGTTGGAAAATAATAACAAAAAAAGTAAAAGTAACTGAAAAAACTAAGGACTCTTCAGTTAAGAGAACACAGATAATTACCGACATGATGACAAAGCAGTGTGTATGAGACAACGCTGACTTCAAAACAATATGCTAGGCGACACAACGATTAAGATACAGAAAAACACAGTAGATTGATTCCCAGGATGGAATTGTGTTATGGCCACAACATTAAGGTTCATCCTTTACTCTCATCGGAATAATCTTTCAAACACATGTGCCGCTCTAGATGGACACGACCCCGCGATAAGGTTACATTGCTGAAACCTGGAAGAGGAATGCAGTCGCTGAACACGGGCCAGTTTGTTAACACCATTCCGTAGCTATGTTAACACCGCTTTTCTCAAATAATAGGGACCGGGAGCTCAGGAGTTTGGAAGCAGACCCGAACAAGATTTGAATGAAAGAGGGTGCCTGCTTTCTCACTTACAGCCCCAGGGAAGATGAAAGAACACTTGATATCGCGCGTTGCGGCCGGGGATTCGCGGCGGAGAACGGATGCTAATTAACTCTTGCGGGGGGGGGGAGGGAGAGGGTATGCTTTGTGTGTACGAATTTCAAGTCCCCTCCCCCGTTCACCCCCTGCGGTCGGCAGAACAACCGTTTCTCTCGTACTACATACACCTTTCCGCTCATTCCGTGATCACTAGCATCCCGGTCTGGGGTGTGAGGGGTATAAGGTTTATCAGCAGGCGCGGACTATAATTACCACGCTCAATGGCGACATTAATTAAATATTTCATGGCTGGTCGGGACAATGGGATGCGAAGCGCGTGGCCGCGGGAGGCAGGGGCGGGATAAAATACAGCAGGAGGATGCGGCAAGTAAAAACCTCGTCCAGAATGTTGTCCGCTTTTGACGAGAGGCGAACTCACCTAGCGTGTTTTTGATGCCGGCTGTAAACACAATGATAATAATTACGCAATCACGCGTATTGACATTATGTGCAGCAATGTCCGTTTTTTTTTTATTCAACACCGTATTATAATTTCCCAAACAGACAACAAAAGGCGCGTATTCAGCCCCAGCACGTTCACTGAAAAACCTGTAATTCTACATGCTTTTATTTGTCACTTACAGGTTTGTTTAGATATTTTTAGATTTTTCAATTCTCCATCAGTTGAAAATAGTTGGAAAAGAAAAATAATTTGACAAAAAAACGTAATGCATGCATTTATATACTAACTGGGACATGTTAAGTGGCCTCCCAACATTCTCTTTAAATGTATTGCAGCCAGTTGCTATTAATCCCTTCCTATACGAAGTAACATATGTAAATATGTATACTCACAAAAAGGACACATACCTTAAACTGTTGTACTATAAGTATACACTAATAATAGAAACATTATTATCGAGTACTACTATCTGGTAAAAACAGCTTATTCAGACAGCCGTATCCAGTAAATTACCTGCCAGATTCGTGAAACAAAAATACGTTAACATTGTTCCCGTAAATGAAACGATACGGTCTCCGTTTTGAGTCCCACGCTGAAAGAAAAGTATTGTTGTAAGTACCATACTTCTGTTAAAATAGGGACAACACTCCATTTTGGCTGTCGTTAATATCTACGTTGTTCCTATTGCAGTCTGCCCTGTGGAAGTAACAATATTGTTACGGTGGATTTTGCAGGATTTAGATTTTTTTTTTAGGTTATGGTTTTTTTCTTAAGACAAGTTATAGAATCCGACGGTTTATGGCTATTTGTCGAGTTTATCGGATTTGCTTTTTTTGAAATTTCTTTTAACTTGTATAAATTGGATATTAGTTATGCTGTATGGTTGGGTTATTTGGCTAAATGATAATT
>PNEQ01013130.1:0-32929 GCA_003012365.1 Medauroidea extradentata
GAGTAACAAGGATAAAGATGTGGGGAGGGATGTGAGGAGTTGACTAACACCACGTGATCAAGTATGCGAGTGTGCTGCTCTCCTTCGTGAATCTGCGGAACTATTTCAGCTACGAAGAGAAATGATTCTCTAAACACACAACAGATGTGTTAGTATCGGAAACCTGAAACAAGATGGCGGGGACAAATTTCCCTTAAGGCGGCCGCCTACCGCGCGAGTTCGTAAACGGGTTTTTTTCTACGAAAGTATTCCACAAGTGCTCATTGTGCTAACGTTCGAAAAGAAAACTAACGTCAGACAAGGTCGGAATCTCATTGTTAAGACGCCACGCTCATTATAAACACTGTTTCTAAGCCCTCCAACGTGGCTAAAAACGGCCTTTTCATACTACCGTACTTAAAAATGTACTAAGCGGATGTATGTGAAACTGAGATTGCAACCTGCACTGAATTTAGTTGCAGAATTTCCATCAATAAAATTATTTGGGTACCGCTTAAAGGCTTGTTCCAGAGGTTTTTTTTTTTTTTTTTCAGACTGGTGCCAATAACTCTTAATATTTTTTAACCAAAAGTTTTGAAAAAATTTGAGTCAATGTGCAATCACACGATGCACAATACTGTGGACGCGTTTTTTTTTTTAAATAATGTACCATTCGCCTGCAAAAAAATAATTTCCTTCATTTTTGCTTATTTTCACGACGAAAAACGTGGTACTTTGGGTAATGAAATCTAAAAAATCGTTCAGTATAATTCTACAAAAAAATTCAGCTACAAATTATAACATCTAAGTGTCAAAACTGTACAGCGAAATTTTGATATGAGTATTAGGTAGAAATAAAAAAATATATATATTCGAAATCACTGCAAAACTCCGTAACAAAGCCGTAATGTTCCATAGTAAAAACGGTTCGGCGGGAACCTTGCACGCTAGTACTGAGCTTGGCTCGTTGAGGCGACGCGGCATTTGATGCGCGCTACAAGGTCGACCTTACTACGTCGCGCTTTTGAGCCTCTCATGCGCGGGTATGCGCCGCGTGGTTGTGAATCCGTCTTAATTCTACTACAGGTTGGAAAGATCCAACGAGCTATACCAGTCTTATCCAAACTGGGGTTCGCATCCCCTAAAGTTTCGAGAGGGGTCGCGATATGCTTCCAAAATAAGTTTAAAAAATAACTGAAAACTGAAAAAAAATGTAAAAATGAAGATATAAACAAATGACTGAACTTAAAAAGTAAATTAATACTAATTACTGAGGCAGCAAATCTGTTCGTAAACATTATTTGTTGAAATGGAGGAGGTCGCCGCCGTTAAAAATCGTACAAAAACCGGGGTCGCTGTTTAAAGTTGTGCCCAAAAGGGAGTCACAAGACCAAAAGCTTTGGGAACCACTGAGCTATACCAAATAGCTACACTATATATCTCGTTGGAAAGACCTATGTTAAAAGTTTGGCACAAGGAAAATGTCTGCCGCTAGAGCGCTGGTATCGGTAAGAGGTGTAAACTGACAAGTCACAGAGCGTTCTTGAATTTTAACTTACACATAGTTAATATTTTTTTTAAATTAAATTTAATAATTATTCATCTCTTTACGAAGCCTATTTCAATTTATTTTTTCTATATTTTCGTGGTTTACTAGACCCATTAGCAATTGCAGCGCAACCAGCGGCAGAATTTTTTCTTGTGACAAACTCTCCCGTAAAAAAAAAACAGGTTTTCTTTCCAACATGTAGTAGAACTGAACTTAGCCATTGTTCGAAAGAGGTTGGCCACCCTGTCGTGCGAATTATCTCCGTCACGTCCGGAACAAAGCGAGGCGACGGCAGGGCAGTGTTGCCATGTCTACTCGAAGTAGAATCATTGTTTATTATTATCCACTATTTTTCTACTTCAAAAATCACATAAACTCTTCACAAAAGTCGCTAACGTTGTGTGAGATTTCTCTGTACATATATTGTACCTAGGATCCAGGGGCGTCATTTCAGGTTTTTCCAGGGGGGGGGGCAAGATTTTGTTTTCTGACGATAGTGACCTTGTTGCATCTTTTTTATTAATTAAGCATGTATAAATTAGATACTTTAATAATAAAACTTCAGTTTTATGTCCTTAAGTTAGCATTATTTACATTTAAAAATACAAAAAATACATATATACACAAAATTTCCAAATCCAGGGGGGGCATTTGCCCCCCCCCCCTGTAGAACCCAAATGCCGCCCCAGCTAGGATCACTCACAAATTCGTAAATCTGTAACGTTCTTGTGCGTTCATGAGGGTAAAAAAGAACATATACAGTATATACAGGATGTTCTCAAAAAAACACCGACAAACTCCGGTAGGTGATTCCTTGTGAAAAATAAAGTAGGAAATATGCATGATACTTTGTACGTAATCGTGATATTAAAGAAGTAGGGGCCTAATTCACATTTGAAAATAAAATTTTAAAAATTTGATTTCCCCACAAGCGGAAGAGTATCGACGTAAACTGACAAAACTCAGGACGTTACTTCAAGACAATAAAGCCGACAAACAAACAGTAAACGTTAGTTGATACCTTCTACCCTTGCGAAAATAAAAGGGGTGGCCTCCTTTAAATTTCTGACAACTTTTTTATCGTCAGGATAATCCATCATTTAAGAGTGAATTATTGGGAAATGTGAACTTAGTAATAAAAAAAGGTCCTCTTGTAGCGTCTGTCTAGGACGCATAGTTTTTGTGCAAGACGCACGTCAAGTATTGGCGTGATGAAACACAGCCTAGCGTGTAGGCAACACTGCGTACACGAGTGTCTGGTTTATTCCGCAGCGCCGCACAGACGATGGTGGACATTCACTGTAAATATCACGTATTGTAGCTTAAATAGGTCACAAAACCGTAACCACCACTTTGTTCCTAGCTTAATTTGTGTTTTTTTTTTTTTGGAGAAAAAAAAAGGTAAGTGTGCAAGTGAAACAATATGAGTATTTATTATGTTCGTCAAACTGCTCAAGAAAGCTCCTACGTTACACAAAGCATTTGCATGTCCGTGTCAGCATAAAGGGTTGTCTACAATAATGGAGATTGGTGGGCAGTTTCTTCTCGAATATGTATTACGATTTACGTTAAAATGTGTTGTTTGTTAACATGTGCTATTAATTCTCCCAGTATTAAACACACACACCATTAACGTAAATTGTTTTAGAGTAGAGTTATAGTCTTAAATGTCACTTAATAGTTAAAAATTGTCATATTAGGTAACAAAAATATTTACTGCAATAAACCGTTACGGCGTGCAAAATAACACAGTGCTGCACTGCTTGTGTAATACTTGTGTGGCATTTGTTTTCACGTGCTTGAATGGTACTTGACATTTAGGAAATGTGCATTGAAGACCAGACAGGTACAACTCTACACTGTAAAAAACTTTCCTCGAATGTTTAGGAAGTTATTATCACAGACGCAGTATGGTACAGTTACCATACTCCCGCCTTGTGAATATGCAAACTTTTGCAGTTGTTACAATACAAGTCTGGTAAATTCAGTATACATTTGACTGTTTTATAAAAAGTTTAGGAGTGCTACCATGGATGTCTGGGAAACAATTCTACCATTCCTACTACTTTAGCGCTCCTATACGCACGTCTGGTAAATTTTTTCAAACTATTTTTTAGAGTGTAGGTTCGCGGGATAGGATAGGTAAAGAAAATGTGTTTGACGTATCACTACTGACAAAAAATCACGTAACTGATACGAGAATAAGCTTAAATAATACATGTGTACTGACTCTTAACGTTTTTATTGTTACCGCCATTCGTAAATAGCTGATTTGTTTATTTTGTAATACAAACTCGAGTGAACTTTTTTTTTTAAAAATTGCAGTAAATGTTATAAACCCTGAAAACAATTTCATTTCGAACAAATCAATGTACTAACTTCGGCGTGAATTTTTACAAAGGTTAGTCAAATTAGTTTCCATTTTCACCTGTGTTTATTTTCTTTTGAACCCGGTTGTATCCATGTTCTGACTGTCTGCGCACGGTGCACACACACAGAGTTTTTAGGATTTGGCTCAACTTTCTGTGCGCCGATCCTGTACTATTTTGTCGTGTGTGTGCTAATTGTAATTGTATCGTGTGCCACCCAAAATGCTGGGATTCAACTTTCTGTGCTTGTGCTGTTTTCTGTGCTAAATCAATTGTAGTGGAGCCTTTAATGTGTTTGTGTGAACAGATTGTTCCAGTATAGCCAACACATCACCAAGTAAACTTTGCATGTCAACAAACTGTTCCAGTAATACCAATGTGTCAGCAAGTCAATGCATGATATAGTAAACCACCCGTCTCAGTGTGGCCAACACATCTACAACTAAATTTCCAGTGTAAAAACATTCAAAGTAAATAAATACCATATTATAGTGTCAACAGTGAAAGTCAGGATGTTTCTGTGGCTTCAGCATATAAACAAGCTCCATCTTTACCAGCTTGCCGGCTCCTTGATATGCCTTTAGCTACATGTAATTCAGTTGTCCCTGTAGAGCAGACATACTCAACCTCATTAAGGTCGTGAACACTTGCAGCTCTCAGCTAGAATCTAAGAGCACCGCAAAAAAAAAACCTTATTCTGATGAATGCACAACTCTACCTTTTCGTTTTATCATCACACAATCCAGCTGTAAACAAACTCAGCTTTTGTATTTTTAATCAAAACAATAAAAAATAATTTTGTATTATGTATTACTTTACTGTATTTATAAACTCTTCACTATTATAGTAAAATATTCTTGGTTCACTGGTTGATGTGGAGTAAGGGTGTTCTCGATCACTTTTTAATATACAACTAATCGAGAACCATTTTTCCTTTCGTGAGCACTTGGATGGTCGGGAGCTCCAGGTTGAGTACGCCTGCTGTAGAGGTATGTTCGCAAACTGCTTTATAACTAAATGATTGTAAATATACTGTTACGGATCCACCGATGACACAAACAATGCCCTCGCTTGAATGTAAACAAACAGTGTTCCCAAAGCCTGTACCCTAATTGGCACAAAATATAGATGCAGCTGAGTTCAGTGTAAACAAAAAAACATTTTGGTAAAACCTGAAAATTCACTGGTACTAACCAGCAATGACCGAACTGTACAAAAATATGTTTTGAACCATACGTTATAACCCTGTTGCTTGCACCCCAAGACGTCATCACCAGAGACGAAGAGGAGTGGGAGGAGCTCATGCCCCAGTGACCAGCGATTCCCCACTCAGTTCAGGTGAGATGCCCCAGTGCTATCATATGACAGTTCCAGAGGAAGTTATGCTGAACGATCTGCGAGACCGGATACTGGCTGCACAGCAACAATGCCAGTTCACACTAAAAATGATCGAGAGGTGCAACAGAGGCGAGATGCCTCACTGGCATACCATTGACAACTACCTGGAGGTCGAGTGCGCAAAATACAGGCTCACATGGAAACTGTATGTCTCGATGGCAGAGTGCTCCACTGTCTTGCGCTTCACCCACGACAACACATGGGCAGGACATCTGGGTGGCACGCAGAATCTTGATCAACCTCTGCCATCAATTCCACTGGTCTGGAGTGGCATGCCAGACTATAAATTATTTGCGCCAATGCCAGTATTGCAATCAGACCAAAAGCAGATGTGCAGTCCATCTTGTGCCGGAATTCTGGTGTAACAGATACTTGCAGGTATCCACTGTGTAGATCCAGTGATGACATGACTTTGTCATGCCCGAGTGCTCCTAGCACTCCTTTGAATTTTATAAATTGTGGTGGTGCACTGTGCATGATCTGGTCAGGGGTCTAAAATCCATGCAAAACCTCCAGCTTCCATCCTTCTTCGGGGCCAGTTTGATGGCCGGATTGTATTGGCTGTGCGTCGGCTCGACCACACCCTCCTGCAAGATATCCCGGATTTGGTCCCGAATATTTTTGGATTGATGAGGTTAGTACCCATGTAGTGGTGTGTACATGAGTCTGTTGTAGTTAATGGGATACTGTGTTGCGAGACGTCTGTATGCTTGAGGGGGTCCGAAGGTGCAAATATGTCACGACATTCCTGGAGTAGCCTTTGCACTGCCTTCCTATAAGCTTCCGGTACTTCATGGTTCAGTTCGTCGAGCAAAATGGGTGTAACTGTTCGGTCGTGTTTCGGCTCTAGGTTATAAACAGTTCGACGCTCGTGGCGTCCGAAATGTATCATCTGCTCACCCGGTTCTACTGTAGTGTATTGCTCAGTCAACTATGCGATCCCTATTATGACGTCTTCTCATAACACTGAAGTTACTATCGCACGTGTCACTGTAACAATGTCCCGAATTTTAACAATAATTTCTGCCTCTCCAACTGTTTCGCTCGTATGCTGTGCTGTTGCAAGCTGAAATGTAAATAGAATAGTTTCCAACATGTTCGAATCGATAAACTGTGGTTTCACAAAATTGTGAGAGGCTGCTGTGTCAATTAGAGCTTGGCACCTGTAGTTGTTCAGCAAAATAGGTATACGGAGCATTCCGTGTTGCGAATTTGGAATATTGTTCAAAACATATCGTTGTACAGTTCGGTCATTGCTGGTTAGTACTAGTAAATTTTCAGGTTTTGCCAAAATATTGTTTTGTTTACACCGAAATAGGTCCTTATTGTTCTCAAGTATGTCTGTATTTTGTGCCAATTCGGGTACAGGGTTTAGGAACACTGTTTGTTTACATTCATGTGAAGGCATTATTTGTGTTATCGGTGGATCCGTAACAATCTGTTTACACTCCTGTAGTTCTGAAGCAGTTTGCGAACATACCTCTACACTACAGGGACAACTGAATTAGGCGTACATGTAGCTAAAGGCACATCAAGGAGCTTGCAAGATTGTAAAGATGGTGGTGCTTGTTTACATGCTGAAGCTACAGAAACATCCTGACTTTCACTGTTGACACTAATATATAGTATTGAATTATTTTTAATGTTTTTACACTCGGAATTTAGTTGTGGATGTGTTGGCAACACTGAGACAGGTTGTTTACATAAACGTGTATTGACTTGCTGACACATTGGTAACACTGGAACAGTTTGTTGACATGCAAAGTTTACTTGGTGACATGTTGGCTATACTGAAACTACCTGCTTACACAAGCACATTAACTTGTCCTGTTGGCTTAGCTCTGAATGACAGCTATTGTGACTTACATTTGTTGACACATTACGTCTTCATGTTTCTGTGTGTATTGCTTAATTTGGTCGGAAAATAATTTATACAAGTTAGGCTGAAAAAACACAAGTGTTCTGGGTCACATCAGGAACAGTTGACTGATCTGGGATGAAAGTTGCGTCTGGCTCTCTCTCACCCTATTCTGTCGTTTCCCAACTTTTCCAACATAGGTTTTCCCGCTGCTTTGTTAGGTCACTCGTGATGCCAATGAAATACGTGACCGGGACAGTAGCCTACTTACAAGGAAACTTCGGGGGTTGGGTGAGATCTACTTTTGGTCGGTCTGATTTATAATTGAAATATTTAGGTGTTATATTGTCTTGTTCAGGTATCATTACACCCTGATTTTCCCTTTTGTATATGGTGTGGTTTCTGCTCACGCCATAGCTGTTACTAGATACTCTATTGCGGTCTCGTCGTGGAGCTTCTTCTGTCATTGACTGCTCTAGCACGACTACTGACCGTAGAAACTCAGCCTCGCTACCACCTCGCGCAACATTTTAGGCCCTCTATTTTCCGTTAGCAACATATATTATGTAAACCCTGGTTACAGACGAAAACCACTCTGATATATTTCAATTGTTCTACAAAAATGCTGCTGTCCATAAATAAATCACTAATTATTCACGAACAGTCTCATTCAACAAAAATGAACACACGCATCCACTACACTGAAAGAACCATGACATTATGGGAATTTATTTTTCACACTTCATAACACAACTACGACATATACACTTGTAATGAAAACTTTGTAACAATTTTCCTTCATAATTTAATATGAACCTATACTTCTTACATCCTTGTTTAATCACGAGAAGGTTACACAATTTGAGGTTACGAAAAATTTAACCAAAACATTACTTTTAGCATGAGAAATGTTCACTGCTACATGGAAGCTATAGCTGCATGTAAGCACGCGGGTGTGCAGACTGTTTTTGGCGTCCAAGTAGCAGTGACAATGATGTTACACATTTTCTGATTGACTTGTGTAAGAAAGAGAGGGGAGGCAGTTGCAACGAGCCAAAATTAGCCCCGCCCCTTGTGTATTGCGTTTTCGAGTATATTTAATTCCAACTACGACTCGAGGCGTAGAGAAGATTTCCTTGCGTTGCGCTGCGTCGGTACAAAATGCAAGTGGTGATATTAAATCGGTCCCCTTGTGTACAGTGGTTCTCTTACTGAAGCAATGTCTGAAAAAAGTTCTGCAAGCCAGCTTGCCATCTTCGCTGAGGCCACGGAATACGCGGATGACACAGTTGACCTGCTCTCATGGCGGGTAATCGTCGGTGATGGCTAGCCTTTTCACACGAAAAAAGCCACCCGCTCATACTGTCTGCCGCTCACATTCCGTGAGGCAGTGTTTGTGTAACGGTAACTAACAATGTAAACACACGAGCATCCTTCGATTCTGTCCTTGGCACTTTTAGTGGTACATACATCTGTTAAGTTTCTGTCGGAATGTAGCTAGGTGCAACGGCGTCACCTTTACGTCAGTACATTTGCAACAATGTCCACTGCTTTCTGTCTGTACATTGTCCTGATATAGTTGCACACACTTGACACACAAGTCAGTGAATCTCCAGCGGGGAAGTGTTGTTAACACATTGTTGCTTGCTTCCAAGTCAACGGCAAACTTTACCTCCCGCACTCGTGATGCCACTCGCGTTTCATCACACCGGCACACATTTGTAACACTGACGTACCTAAACATATCAGGTCATAGCACTTGGCGTAAGCAATGTTCACACAGTCTGTCCACTACATCGTTCACTGTATGCCAATGTATATACGCCACAGAGCACTTATTTCCAGAAGTCCACCCACATTATTGGAGGCTCGTGCCTGCCACAACACCGCAGCTGTCCCCTCGCCTGTATGGGATTTAGAACTAGCTCGAACGATCTTCTGAAGTTATTCTCTGCTGCCTTCTGTGCTTCAGGGCAATTTTAGCCGTAGTTATAGGATATGGATAAGTTCACACAAATGCCAGCTTAAGCTGACAAAAAAGGATCGGAAAATATTCCAGAACGAAGAAAGTCTCGCTACAATTTGGAATTTGGAGTGTATAAGTACAGGAGATAGGAAATGCACATAATTCAGAAAAGGAAGAATTTGTGGTTAAATGAATGGCCACTAAGTTGCCGCACCAATCTAACGACTGGGGTTACTAGGCAATTGTGTGTATTACTTACATTGCCCGGCGCTACTGTTGAAGAGTCTGTTACCTGGTAGAGCTTGGGTCATAGGCCGCTCGACCGACGGCCATATTCCACCAGTCTGGAGTCCGACTGCATGCTGGTAGATTGTGCCTCAAAGCTGTTAACATCGAGGGGCACTTACTCCCTCCACACTTCATGTAAATAAAAACAACATTGTTGAGCACAATGGGATTTATTCCCGGAACATCCCTGGAAGGGAACACTAAAGCTATTCCTCCATATTCGAAAAGAAAAAAAAAAAAGAATACGGTGTATGCTGAAAAATGTGGCAACAGCTAATAATGAAATCTTACTGGAAGTGAAATATGTGGAAAGGCACAAAACCTCTCCCTGCACATGTTGGTCCCCGGTGTTAAAACTGAACATACATTCCGGTATTTAACATTACCGTTCTGACAATTGAAAACTAAAATGGCTAGAGCAAAGTTTGAAGTTCCCAGGGAGTCGAGGAGCGAGCATCACGCACACATGTTACTAGGTCACGACACGTCTGGTGAAGTCTGATGAATGGCATCGAGCATGAATGCCAGGAACACTGCATTTCGCACCAGACTTGCGTGTTTGCCATCCTACATACTAAAAACAAAAAAACCCTCTTATAAAATTAAGAAAAAATTAAGAATAAGTAACAAACACTTTTCTGCCCTTACTTGTAATCTATAAATCCAATTTAGGGTGTGTTCAGGAATACGTGAAACACAATAAAAGACACTAACAAATTTAAAAAACATACGACAAATATACCATGAAAATTAAATAGTCTGTCTGCTTCTGAAATTACAAAAATAACTCAACAGTTCAAAAGAATATACAAACAAAATCAGATGAAGTTTTATTGCAAGTGTCTGTAATAGTAGTTTATTCAGGTTTTGACACTGCAGCATTATATTGACTCGCTCGGATAACAGTGAATTTCCTAGTTTATAACTAAAGGTTTATTCGCAGAATGTTGCCTACACTGGTCATGTGTCGGCAATTTGCATACAGGAAAAATGTCTTAAGGCCACTGTCGTAAAAGAACATGTCTGGGCACTCGTCTATCTACCAATGTATTTTGCTTGACCCCCTTGTTGTTTGGCTGTAGTTCGTCAAGTTACCGAGAATGTTGTACTTTTTGGTGCTGTATGTAATCCGTATGGTCGGACTCAAACTCCACCCACTTTTTTCCATTGTTAACATTATAAAGTAAATAAATATTTCTGGAACCATGACTTAAAATTGTGAGCGAAGGAAGTATTTCGTAATTCATAAAAAATATGTTTTGATAAATTGTTTATCTTAGTCGGAGGGAAATGGGCGGAGTTTGAGCTCGACCGCCCGGATTATAGCACCAAAAATGTATAGCATTATCGGTAACATGGTGAACTGCAGCCAAACAACAAGGGGGTCAAGTTTCCAGGCAAGTGTCCAGACCTGTTCTTCTGCGACCGTGCTTAAGGCCGATTCACAATTAAATTAACATGGACCTCCTTACATTACCTTTGCGATAACTTTACAGAAAAATTTACCGCGGATTTGTTTAACGTTTCACATTAAATAAAGGAATTAAGTAGAGGTACAAGGCTACCAATTGTAGTCAAGTTTTCGACCAATTCACCAAGATCATTATGTGTTATTACGATGCTCACGTGTTTAGTTATAAGTGTGGAATAACTATCTTCTAGTTACATTAGCTAATATTCAAGTGAGTCCGCCTTCTGAACGTGTCCACAAAATTACATTATTTAGTTACTATTTGGTCCTGGTTTCATATTTCGTATGTTGACAATAAAATACACTATTCTGTCGGACTCGAATGAAGTATGTTACAAAATCTACAACACTACTGACTACAGGGGTAGCATAAGGTCTGAATGATGGCGAGAAGAATGAAGCCAAGAGGGGAGAGAGCTGGCCGCCAAATTTTTCAGCCGCCATACTGCTTTAACCTCAAAAGTACACATCAGACCAGGGTCATATACGTTAGGTCTGGCAACTTCCTAATATTTTTGACTCGCTTACTAAAGCTCGCGGCGGCTTGCGAACTAACGACGCTAGTAGTAGGTTGACCCAAAACAAATACGTTTTTTCCATAAGAAAGCATGTAAACAATGTGCAGCGAGTGTTTTAAAAGCGAAATTTGGTGTGTTACAGTGTTTATATGACAATAATTCGCGTATGATAAACAAACTACAGTTAAATTTATGCACTACCAACATATTCGTTTCGAAAACTTAAAATAAATATAACAAAGTGGCTAACTTTGAAGAGGTAGTCTGGATGGCATGTCCACAGTGAAAAGGTATTTAAGTTAAATAAAATTAGTGTTGTGTCGGCCTATTATTAAAGTGATGATTTAATAACAAATTTCCATGGAATACGTTTTTGTGTGGTGAAAGTTCTAGGTTATTTTAGCTATCTGAAACGTGTGTTCAAGAAATGGTTTCAGAGGCTGGAATGACCCCAATTTCCTTGATAATTGAACAACTTAGAGAGAATATGCGTAAGTAATTATGGAAATAAATCTTTGTCGTATCTTACAAAAATTTGTTTAGCTCCGCATGAAGTTAATAAAACTCCCTTGTGAAAATAAGTACACATTAAAGATTTTGAAAACTGCCATAAAGTTTTAGACCTTGCTTTCTATATTTCGTTGTGGAAAATGCATGAAATTAATTCTAGTTGCCTTTTAGGTGACAGTGTTTACAGAATAAAAATAATAAACTAGCGTATCACTAATGTTTTGTATCAAACAGGTTTTTATCTCACATTGTTTTAAATTCTGTTGAATTAGACCAACACACTTAAAATATCTCTAGGAGAGAAGAATGTAATACTTGGTGCCTACTTGCAACATTAAATAATACATTTGAACTATGTGAAATGTGTTGTCAGAGTTAAGTTACTAGCTTGTGGCTGTGTAAACAGTGTAAAAGGTTCTGCAACTGTTTCAGACCAGGAAAGTAGGCTATTTGTATTTTAATTTCGAGGCATGTTCCTTAATATTACTTTATTCAAAACCACAGCACATACATTAGCTACTAGTAATAAAGTCTGAAATAATATTACTTGCAAGTATGTAAATTTAACATGTTCCGCTCTTCTAGAAAACCAGACATAGAATTTTGCACCAAAAGTTGAAATAGAATTCGGCCTACCTAAAATTATAACATTAATGTAATAGGCTAACTGGTTATTATGAAACATGAACACAAACAAATACAGTGAAAATATTTTTTATAGAAACAAATCCAGTAATCATGTGGGACTGTGCTGCAGCTAGTGGCCCACTGATGGTTAGCGAAGAATTACCGCAGTAACGTTCTGTTGCACGATCCTCAGCAGCTGATTGCATGCATTCATATTTTCTTGCTATACATAGGCATAACTCCTAACATGCAAGTTTTTTGATTACCTACTAAAACCATTCCCTAGCGTAAGAGACAATAGTAAAACATGAACCCTCATTCACATCACATAAAATATGTTCACAGGTAATAATGACATTAACAAAAATAACAATTTCACTTGCATTTGGACAACATCTCTGTGGCAAGCTGTACCTACCCTCTTTTACATTCACCTACCAACTCCCTCTTAAAAATTTCCAATTCCTTCCCCCCTCATTTTCACAAACTTCTTCGCAAGCAAATTCCACTCCCCTCACCAACCCTCTAAGCATTGACTACCTACCCCGCTCTGTTCTACTCAACATCTCCTGAATCTTCTCACTATTATTCCCACTTCCTCTGTACTCTGCCTTATTTGACAAGCAGCCTACCATACCTCAGCCTCCCTTTCCATTCACCACCCTGCACATCCTGACCAGCCTGTCAATTCTTCTCCTTTCCTTCAACAAGTTTCACACCAGTTCCTTCAGCATCACTGATGGCTGAAATTTCCATTCGTCCTCACCAGTCTGCCCTTGCTGCCTCCAATTCCACGTACAGGTCCCACTCTGTTACTGTGTGCTCTAGCATTGGTTGTACCGTTGCAGGATATACACCTTTTCTTTCACTGCACTACTATCACCCTTCATTACCCTTCCTACCATTTCTAGAGAACTTCTCCCAAAATTATAAAACTGTTTAAAACTAAAATGTCATACAAGGTTGCAGATAACCTTTTAAACTTTTAATTTATGAAATCTGAAGTTGGCTAGTTGCAGGGGTTTAAGGGTGCGGTCTACCAAAATGAACATTCCAAACAACCTTTTGGACATTAATCATCAAGCCTAAATTTTATACAAATTTTCCAAGTGCTTTGTTTATATGTTGTGTTTTATTTGTGAACGAAGTTTTGGCGCGCTCAGCAGCAAGGTCGCCCTGAGCCCACCAAGGCTTCGGCAGTTGACTACTGGCAGCGTGTAGAGGCGGTTCGGCTACGGTCACCCGGGCACCAGCATCTCTTTTGTCTTATCATTCACTGCAATAGTCGTTTTCTTTCTTTGTCTGGAACAGTAATTTAACGTAATTTATGTGCCCGGGTTAACCCCTCTCCCCTGTCGACTCGTTCCACGCCCAGGGGCTTTTCATACCGTAATTTTCCACTTCCCACCATGTAAGAATTTTAAGAATTTTACTGCGTCGCTTACCGGACGGGCCAGGTCCGGATCCGTTTCATACATCGCCAGGTTTGTGTTTGTACTGGGAGACCGATGTGAGTAAATAATAACGCCTTGCCTATATATATCTGTGTTATTATTGACTTCGCCACTTCACGGTGTTTCAGGGCACGGGACCCTACAACCCGGTGACGTAAGTGTTTATATGGGTGTACAGGTGCCCAAAATCCCTGTCGAGTGCATTGTGTGTGTATGGATATGAGCGTGGGGAGGGCCATAACACTCCCCTGAGTAAGTAGAACGGCAGAGGACGAGGAGATTTTGAAGCCGGCCGTCGGCCAATCGACCCTGAGATAACTCCACTCGTAACATCTGAGTGCCGGTTCTCTGCTAACTGGCTGGCGCCTAGTCGGGAACGATCTTAAAGCACACTAGTATTTTCTCATCACCATCTCCTCCACCCTCGTCCCCGTCAGCTTGACATGGCTGGTATCAATGTGGCCGACTAATTAAAAAATTGAGGAAATATTAGTTAGGAGGTGTGTAAACACGGCTAAAATATAGAGTTTTCAACCTAAAACATCCATTAAAGAGCATAATACATTCATCTACCATTAAAAATTCCTGTCTGATGTGAACTTTTGATGTTAAATCAGTATGGCTGCTGGCAAATTTGGTGGCTATCTGTCCCCCATTTTGGCTTCACTCCCCTCGCCCTCATTCAGACCTTGTGTTACCCCCGTGATTAAAATGCATCATTTGCAGCAGAACATTTCTACGTGAGGCAACACTTACTTGCGTTCTCTTTAGCTAACATCTGTGGTAGACGCGAACCTCTTATTTTCTGTTAACTAAGAGTATTCCTTAAACATTTTCGATATATTTTTTTTCTTAAAATACTTAAGACATGTTTCAGTACGTCATAATTTTTCATGCCAGTAAGCTTTTGCGAATTTTTTTTACCATGTACCAGGTTTTTATTCAAAGTACCAACTTTTTTATGGTGTCAGTACCAGGATTTTGGAGTTACTATCTAACATCTCTGAGTGCGGTAACACCTTATTTTTTTTATGGTGCGGTTGTCCGAGTGCAAATATGGCGACGACCTGTGACATGTAAACAATACGTAAATCATTATTATGGTGTTATTTCTGCAGTGAATTGACACTCCGACATTTAAATAACATAATACGATCAACAAATAGCTAAAATACAGTTATCTTGATAGTAATGTTTGTAATTACACTGTCGATAAGGTTAAACGACGAGTGGTTTTGTGAGTACTAAACTACTTTCAGTTCTTGGCCAAAAAGGACTAGTTAAAGAATAACTTCGCAAGCATTGCGGACTTTTATTTTTACTTTTTAATAATGCATGGGTAAGAATTATTTTATGTTAAAAAAGATTTGTTGTTGTAACAAATATTTTGCACATAAAGTGCGGCGTGTTCCAGTTGTTAGGGCATAAACAATACGAACTTTTTGTGGGGAATTACGTGACAGTCGCACTTTTTCAGTGTAAGGTGCGCACCGATTGCGCACTGAGTGTAGTCCATTGTAATACTTCATTAGACTTGGCAACACTGCGGTGAATTGACGTAAACAACAGCAAACATGGCTGCACCGATGTTTGATGTTGATAAGTATAGAACAGAGTTTGAATGCGATGAACATTGGGAACTGCGTAGAAAATTTCTTGTTACCCACCAGAACAATTTTCCCGAAGATGAGCTAGTGTGCTTGGCACAAACCTTTACAAATATTGAGTTTTTAGGATGCAGGTAATATGATCATGACAAGTCCAAATCCAGTTTTCATTGGATGAATATAGGACGCTAAATAAATAAATAAATAAATAAAAATGGGTTGTGAGAGTGTACCATGAGCCAGAGTTCATATTTGGGACAAAACATTAGATATTACAATAATGTGGTGCAGCGCCTTTATCTTATACTTGGTGAACATGCTTGTTATCTACTAGGAACTTTTTATGTTATACAGTAGTTGTGGACTCCTGTATCTCTAGGTTTGTAGGTTAAGGTAAATGTAAAGGCTACTCATTGTATACCATCTAAACTATTAATTTTAAGGATATAGTTTCCTGATGAAAATTTGTTCTACAGTAATTATAACTAGTTCTGCGCAAAGGAATTTGTTAGATTAATTTAGTTACTTCAAATTTTTTACTTTAAATTGGTTAGGTCAGGTTATCCTGCAAAGAGACAATATGCGACTCTAGTCTGGATTCAGGATAAAGTTGAACTTTTTTTGACGCTTCTAGGAGTTGTGCACAAGTGTTCATCCACGAAAATAGATTTTGATGTATTCATATGCCACCATGTGATTTTAACAGCTGCAAGTTTTTTTACAATCCATTACCTATCAAAAGGGACTTATGAAGCAAAGTGACATACACTTATCAGTTTTAAAAAGAAATGTAAAATCTGTTTTGTGATATGACATTTTTTAACTACATGTTTGCCGAATAAATGTTATATACACCTTCAATAAATTACTATATTCGTGCTTAAAGAAAATGTTAGGTCAAAATACATTAAACCTATATTTGTAAACATTGTTTTACTACAAATTCCTAAATGAGAGTCATTGAAAATATACAGTAATGAAGATAAAAGTGTTGCCATGCTTAAGCCAATTCTCTAGGTTTATACAGGGTGTCCACAATGTCTTGTTAACCTCCCTGCATGTAGTTTATGCATATTGTTATGGTATCTTGTCTTGTAACATAACCTTAAGTATCCAGTAGATCCTTTAGGGATAATCTTCCGAAGCATTTGCAGGCTGATACAAGCAAAAGCAAGCTTCTTTGAGTTCATCTGTGGTTTTGTAGCGTTGCTGTGCAACACACTCCTTTATGAAGCCCCAAAGGCTATTATCACATGTCGAGAGATCTGGGCTTCGAGGTGGCCATTCAAGTGGAGCAGGCAGCACTGCTGAACCTCTGCCAATCCAACGATTCCGAAAGACTTCGGCAAGGTATTCCCTAACAGAGATGGCATAATGAGCTGGGTTGGAATCACACATCATTCAGAATACCAAGTTCCTCCAGTTATGGCACAAACCAGATTCACAGCATGTCCAGATAAGTTGTCTGGTTCACTGTTCCATTAAAGAAATATGGTCCAAACAAATGTTGATTGTTCACTGCAGCCTATATCATGACATGTGGACGATTATGTTCCAATTCCTTGACATAATGTGGATTTTCCTTGGACCAGAACACAACATTCCGTGATTGACAGCTCCGAAAATTACCTTTTCACGTTTTGGGATTGTGTTGAAAGTCTGAAGAAGCACCGCACATGCATCCAGTCTGCGGGCTAAATCATTGTCTGATAACTCCTGAACGAACATGGGGCAATGTGCGTGAAGATGTAGGTCATTCTTCATGTGTTTATGCAGTGTCGATCGCTGTATTCCAAGCTCCGCTGATCGTTTGCGGAGCGAGTTCTTTGGTGATCTCATTACTGATTCCTTGGCTTCCTGACTTGGTTGCACTCTGGTTGAAGGTCTTCCAGTTTGTGGTTTATCTTTGATGTTGCCCATTTCAAAGAGTTTGTGTTTCCAACGCAGAAGGGTTTGTTTTGGTGGCGCCTCTTTGTGAAATTGTTGGAAATCGGGATGCACTTCACGAAGTGTCTTCCCAGTATGAGGACGTTCGTGAACCCAAGCACTCTCAACAATCCTCTGTTCCAGGGTGTATTCGCTGGTATCACACATGGTTCACATTCCTTGTCTGCAACACAACCCAATACATGCCATAAATCCACTGGATACTTAAGGTTATGTTGTAACACAAGATACCATAACAATAGGTATGCATTAATTGCATACAGGGTGTAATAAGACATTGTGGACATCCTGTACAGTAAAACAATTAGGTAAACCGTACTTACTTTAGAACTGTATTCCGTCTGATGCCGGAAATGTTTGCAGTTATTGCATTGGGTTTTAGTTAATACTGTCATATCTGACTGTGACAGATTCAGAATTTGTTTACTTTTTTTTTTCCAACTCATGCAATATGCAAATTAGTAAATTGCGCCACAGCCATTCAAAAGAAGTTTTTTTTTCAGCTGATCACAATTAGTAATGTGGTAACATGTATTTTATTTCTCTAGTGACTGTCTGATTAACTTTCGAACATTTACTAATCTCTGGATATTTATTAGATATCCCTTATTTCATGCCATAAAGCCCTGAGCTAATAACAAGAACATCACTACACCTGGTGCCTGGTACTTTCTGAGTTTGTGTTTATCTTGAGTGTAGCCTAAGTTTGGTCTCTGATCATTTCACTTCATTTGTTCTGTAATTTCCCCTGTCTGGCTGTAGTAATCCTTCTGTTTACAAAACACGGTTTAGGGAGGTGTTGCAGTTCACCATATTTCAAAATGTATGTTGTTTCCAGTCATGTTTGATTTTCTCTTTACTTACCCACCTAGGTTAGACTTTACTGGTAGTTTAACTAGTTGTTTTTATTTCAAAACTGTTGTTTGTGTACGTATAAAAGTGTGTAATTGATTAGATATAAGTAAGGTAGCTGGAATGTATTGTACTTTTTTATCGCTGCTTTGAAAACATTATTTGTGCCGTAATAATTTTGAATGGTCGATGCCACGAATAAAGTAACAATGTTAAGCCATATGTAAAGAGATTTGTGTTGCTAGAATCCATTAATTTTTAATTTTTGTGGTGCAAAGTATAGAGGACAACATTATGGCCGGTCTTAATGGTAGAATGTTAGCCTTTTCGTACATTTCTCAGACATAAGTGTTCTTGGTTGTTGGCCGAGCAAGTCTCTATTGTATAATATTTCATGTATGTTTATAATTTGTCGAGTCGAGCATCCCCAAATTATTAAATGTTTTGTAGAACTGGAATTGGTATATTTGTGTGTCTCGCCTTGTTTAGGAAGCCAAAAATATAGGTGAAATTTTAGATTGTATCTGGCATATGTGAGACTGCCATAACAATGTTTCATCTAATACAAGACCAGTAATTTAGCGGTATTTGCACATTTAATACTGTTGATGCCAGTCTTGATTATGAGATTTGAGGTGGGTGTAAGGATTTGTGAAGTACCACTTACTTAGTTCTTTCACAGTGAGTTTATTCTTGTAAACCAGTTTATGAGCAAGTCTAAATATTGTTGTCTGGCTTTGTAACTTCCTGTTAGATTTTGCAGCATATAATAGGCTGGTATCATCAGTGAATAATGTAATTTTTCCTTTCAAGTTAAATTGGCTGATGTCATTCACGTAAATTAGGAAGACGGTAGGACCTGATACCTATCTTTGTAGGACTCTGTGATTGATAGGTAGAACCAATACACAAATGTTGTTCACATCAACATTTGTTGCCTGTACAAACTAATTCTAATGGTAAAGGGTCATTCCAGTATTACGTGTGTAACTTTGGGAGTACATTTTCTGTGTTTGTGTATTTTTTTTTTTTATTTAAAATTATTGTTTCTTCATTCAATGTGTGATTTATGAACACTTTGGACCTTCATTAATAAAACTTAATGTTTGAAACAGATTCAATTGATTTCTAAGATTTTTTGGGTGGTTACGTTTTTGTTACATGTGTGCGTCAGAGATTTTGATGTATGTTACATTCTTATCAGTATTTCAGTTTTTCTGTGAATTTTTTAGTAGTATAAGTGAAGCAAAATGTTACTCATGTGGTACAGTAAATGGACTAAGGTAACAATGTTAAAAAAAAGTAGTCACAATAAAATCATAAATTGATGTTGCATGTGTGACAAACAGATGTTACACGTGTGACCAAAGCCTATTAGCAACATTTTCCTCTTTTATTTTAACTAAGTAATCATGAATAAAGCTTACATTTATTTGGAAAGTTTGAATATATCCTCTGATGGTAGTCTATCTCTAAAAACATTTTGTAGTGAATATTATGTAGGCTGTATAGTACTAATTTACTTGATCAGTGCCCGTGACAAACAAACAAAATACATAGAATTATTATTCAATGACTTGGTAGCAATAAATATAAAAAATAATATTTTGACCAGATGTTTTAAGTATAAGACAGAAGTAACAGCACTTTAAAAATCAGTAGCCAACATTTAAATCTGTTCCTTCACTTCTGACACAGTAAACTAAAACAATTGGTAGTTTCCCTCCAAAATTAATATTTGTGTGTTTGAGGGAAGGAAACATTAAGTATTAGATTTCTGAAATTAAATCTGAATGTTAATTAACTATGAATGATTAGTTAACAACATTTAACTTAATTTAGATTATGAGATTTATTGTTAAACTTATTAATATTAATGTGTAAAATGTGTTTTATTTATTGTTTTTACTTTTTTATTTATGCTGTGGACCTTCACACTGAACAAGATGTTTACAGACTTAACAAAAATTATATGAAAATAATATAAAATAAATTAGCATGTGTCACACATGTAACAATATTTGTTACGTGTGTGACGATTTATTTAATTTTATTAAATAAATAGTTGATAACTAATCGTAATTGTCTTTTGGCATTGCCATCTTTATGGGGAATCATCAAAAAATAAATTCTCAATTTGTTCTTATCTGTAATTATTTTGTTATAAATATTTGTATACTTTTTGTTACGTGTGTCACTGCGTTTACACTACTTTGGTTTATACGTTACGATTAGCACATTTTCAAAATTTACTTTTCACAAACATATCATGACAGTAGAGGGGTAATGTTATTGACTAATAAGTATTAAATTCATATTCAATGGTATGTACTCAGCCAAGTTTGAAGGCTTTCAAAGTTAAGGTATATGCAAGTCAGCATTATACTAGTATCAAACAATTAATAAATTTGTTAAAAATAACTTTGATAGTAAATAAGCTAAAATTAATTGCCGATACCAAAAATAGTGACCTTTTAGCAACAATATCAGAACAGAATCATTGAGATATAATGCTTTTTAGTTACTACCCACTCAGGACCACTTTTCCTGGAATAACCCTGAACATGAAATTTAGCTATATCATCTTATACTGGTAAAACTATTAATATTACAGGCATAGTCTATTAATGAGTAATGTTTCTGTAATACTTAGAAGTAGCTGTATGTAAAAAATACTGTGCTTTATTTACTTCGAACTTTTATTTTTTTTTAGGTTAGGTTACCTATGAGTAATATATATAAACGCGTACCTCGGGTGGGATTGGGATAGCGAACTACGCTGTTGATGTGGAGAAGGCCGGCAGCAATACTCCCCAGGTACTGCACTTCGAGACACTTAGGCCTCAGGGTGTGGTTTTTCGATGTGTTCAGTATCCCACCCGACGCGTTGATGTGAGTGATTGAGTGGTGAAAGCACGTGAATGGTTTAACACATATGACACTGACTATACAGGGACTACACACTTACTGGATGTTGGCCCCCAGTACGCCTGATAACTTACGTTACTTACACTGGTAATATTAGGTGTCTAGAAATGAGATAAACAATATTTCACTTATAGATGATTTATTACGCTTACGTTACACAGTGCCAACGTAAGGTCTGGATTACGCACGCAGCGAGGTAAACGTAGTGATGCGTCCCTTGCAGTAACAATAACCGTAAAGCACACTATAGTGCACGTGATAGTGAACTTTGCGTAGTGACTACGACCGGCTGGTGTATCGTACGTGGTTGGTGAGTGATCAGTGTGGAGCTGGTGTACTAACTAACGTGTCACAAGGCAGCCGTTCCCGTGCATGTTGTAGTGTGGTAGGGCTCTACTAGTGATGTTAGCGGTACAGTGCGAAAATGGTGGCGAGCTATGCTAGGCCGGTGGTGGGGTGATTGGCACGTAACACGCTGCACACCGAGTGATGCTCTCAACAAGATTAAATGCGTGAGTGCATGATAATGAAATGAATGTACAACGTACTGCTCACATGTATGCTGATCACAATAGTGGTTTAATAACCTGCACATGGTCAGTCACAAAAACATGAATTACGCTCTTAAAATGTTACACAAATACAAAATAACCCTAGCAACGCGTGTGCAAAATTATGCTGAATGAAACAATACCAAAACGAACCTCGTATGGTAAAGGATGAGTGCAGATGGCTCCAGATACAAAAGTCCCTAACCACGTGGCGGTGGTGATGCCGATGCTGTGTTTAAGTTAAAAATGCCAAAAATAGTCACAATTATTAGGTTAAGCGGATGCGCAATGCAATGGGGAATATCTGGTAACGTGTGCTAAGCAAAGGTGAACCAGTATACTAACGAAACTATGGGAAACTAACAATCAGTGAAACAAAAGATGAAGAGTACACGGACAGGCGTCTTACCTCTCCAGAAGACGATGACGAACTGCCACGAGGAAGGCAGCCGCTAGGGGCTCCTTGCCTCGCTACGGGGTTTATACACTTCCGGTACCTCGTGCATGTGAAATATTAATATGAAAATGGCACACACTACATTACATAATAAATGGCGTTACATATTTTGCTGCTATTGAATTATGCATTTCCAAATGTCTGCTGAAAACACGAAAGTAAACATAGCGAACATGGTAACCCTTATGGCCTTCGGCATACACTGTACACTGCTGTTTGATACACAATACACTTTGCACTGAATGATTTGGCATGCATACACACTGTGGGGTTGCGGGATGTTTATGGGAGAGTCTGAGAATACTTTTGGGTGGGTGGAAAAGGACACACTCGCGCCGTTATGGGCTTAACCCATACGCTGGACCTGCGGCCGGCGTCACAGTAAAGGGGTACACATGCAAAGGAGGGAAGAGAAGTTAGGAGCGCCTCACTGCCTTACTTTGTTGCAACATGTACAGCAGTGAGAAATTGACCCATCTCGTAATCGGCAATTTAAAAAACCTCGGGCCTTCAAGAGGCACACAACTTTGCCGTGTGAGTATGACTATAACACCACGGCATAGGTCAGGTCGGCTGTGTTTACGAGATGGGTATAGGATGTAAATCACTAATTTGTATTATATTTAATATTAATGTTAATTTTATTGAGTTATTTCTTTAACCCCTGCATGCGTTGCTTTATCAGCAGCATCGTGTTCTTTGTCTATAATTGCCCCGCCCAACCCCACATCGAAAACTTGACAAACATTGAGCTGGTATTTTTACCGCCCAATACCTTTAGTGCTCTTCAGGCACTGGGCCAGGGAATTATTAAGCACTGATGGTCATCTTTTCCCACAGGCACACAGCCAGTGTCATATTTGATCTCGACCTCAGGCAGGGTTACAAGACGTGGGATGTCTTTAAGGCAATGCAAGCTATTCTAGCGTTGTGGGATTAAATCATTCCTGAGATGATCCACAATTGCTTTTGATATGCTCACTTTGTTGTCAACAAAGCCCCCCTCCCTCCCTTTACCAGTAAACACAAACATTGAAGACGTTGACGACTCAGAGGAAATGGAGGCTGAGCCGCAACCTGGGACGTTTTTGCATTAACTTATGTTGCTTCTATTTAATTTGTTTATATATGTATAATGTACCCATGTGTGTTTGTGAAGAATTTCCTGACAGAAAAAATATCATGCTACTGTACAAAGGCAATGCTATTCACGAGTATCTCTGAATTTTAAGTTTATTCAATTACATAATATTTCATTAAACATTGTCTAATTTTCCTTCCAAAAGCTATTGGAAACTCATTTTGCGCTTGTTACAGTTACCCAGCGCATAATGTTTATTACTTTTTTTTTATTTTTTTTTTATTATTATTATTATTATTAAAAAACATGGATGGTCATACTAACAGTTTCAGGTTGTAATCTTGTTTTTGAAAATGTCTGCCTATTGTTAAAAATAAAATTTAAATAACACGTCATCTTATTTTCCTTTAAAAAGCAGTTGGAAACTTACTTTAAACTTGTTACAAATGTGACTCAGCACCCGATGTTTACAATTGGTTTTTTGGGAAGGGGAGGATCCTACTTATAATTTTGGGGCATAATATTGTTTTGGAAGAAGTCTGCCTATTACTGCCTTCTACTATTTTAACGACACATTATCAGATTTTTCTACAACAAACTATTGAAAAATCACTTTGCACTCGTTAAAATGAGTCGGCACCATATGTTTATAATTTTTTTTGACATGGGTTGACCATTCTTACCTTTATGGGAAAAAATCTTGTTTTGAAAGAAATCTGCCTATTGATTATAATAATATTTCAACCGTACATTTTCTTATTTTCTTTCAAAAAGCTGTTGGAAACTCATTACACTTGTTAAAATGACTCGGCGCCCTATGTTTACAGATTTTCTTTGTGACATGTGGGGTCATCCTACTTCCCGTTTTGAGGTGGATTGTTGTTTGAAAGACATCTGATAATAGAGTTAAAATTATATTTTGTTTGTGATTACCGACAACTGAAGCTGACATACAAAAAATGCAATTTTTAAGAACTTGGGGGGTCAACATCTGTCTGACTTGATTTTAAGTGGGCACCAATTTTGAGTGGTCATTCTCAGGCACCGTGAGGCAACTTAAAAACGAGGTTCTACTGTACTGTCAAACGAAGTGTTGTGTGGCAATGAAACACAACTTGTTCCAACACGATGCATCAATCTGTTTTTATGTATGGTAATGGGGGGAAAAGAGAAAAATGAAAGGATAGATTTAAATTACAAATATGTGACACGTTTGTGTGGCTTAACTTGTGTAAGCTATAGATGGAAAAGATGGATATTATAAAAGATCAATTAAAACAAAATACAGTAAATTAAAATAATAACTGTTCTGCACTACTATAAAATTGAAACATTCTTTAAGGATAATTTTTAGCCAATTTAAAGACTTAGGAGGTTTCAGTTCCCAATTAGTAGAGAAAAGGATGTTCTCTCAATAAATAATTACCTTAGCCAGTCAGTTTAATTTATTTTTGTAGCTGTACACTTGAGAAATAGTCTTCACTTAAAAACCCACTCAATAATACTTTCAAACAGGCAAATTCACAAGTTTTCCTTTACCAAGGACAATGAACATTTTCTTTCATCTCCAGCAACAATATTCTTTTTGATTTTTTCCAAGATGGTATTGTCCATAAACAAAGTATTTTCTCTCCAAGTTCATGTCTGTTATCTAATCAACAAAAATTTTTAAAAATAAACTTAAATTTTTCCTTAGTTGTCCTCTTATTCACAAAAACATTAAATTCAGTCCAAAAGAAAACAGAAAATATTTAACATTTGTGACAGGTAAATAATTTTAAGTGTAAAAGAAGAAAAAATAGTAAACAACAATATTTACATCTGTAGCATTCTTATAGCATGGTTGACATATGCCTTAATTTCCCCAGGTTTCATATCAAGTACACAAATTTTATTCTTCTGTAGATTGTGTATTTTGTCTGAAAATTTTGCCAATTATAACATTCTTGGTTCTTCCTTCATTCAGTGGCGGCTCGTAGGTTGTTGCCAATGAGTGCACAAGTTGCAGAGAACTGTACACTTGTGTGAGTTCACCGCCATATACCAACGCCCATGGAATATCTACTGGCTGCTTATTGTGTTGTGACCAATCAGTAATAGGTGGCACCTACGTACCAGTGTGTCAGTGGCTGTAGAGTCAACTAACACACATGCCTGTACAGTTGTCTGCAACTTGTGCACTCCCTGGCAACAAGCTAAGAGCTGCCACTGCCTTCATCACACTAAAATCTAATTCTTTGAAATTAGTGTAATGTTTAATTGCCAAGTCAGAGTCCATAGTAACACATTACTGCATTTTTTTGGTAGTATTTGGTTCCTTTATAAAAGGGGGAAAAACATATAACACATGATTTTAATGACTTGTTCTTTAACTTGGACAGATTTTGGTCATTATGTTGAACACTTCAATACATACTCAGTGTGAAGCCTCGACTGGTGCTGTTAGGCAAGTCGTGCAACAAACACACATGTTATGATAACCTGCTATATTATAAAATTTTCTTGTTAATAAATGAGCCTTGTTGTCTTATATCAGAAACAATCTATATGAATTTTTGTATGTCCCTGAGTAGTTAGACAATTTACCTTTTGCAGCCATTTTATTTTTATTTCTGTTGTGTTTCAAAGCCACGTGGTTGGAAATTCATGTTCTGTGAGGTCCTTGACTTGTGTTATGTGGTTTTTTTTTGTTAACATTTCTGGTACTTAATTAGTCTGATTGTTAGTGAGTACTAATTTTTTGTTCACGTGTTGCATCTTGTGTTGTGTCCAGAGCACTGCCGTAGAAGAACAGGTCTGGACACTCGCCTGGATATTTGACCCCCTTGTTGTTTGGCTGTAGTTCACCAAGTTACCGAGAATATTGTGTTTTATCTGATGTTACGGCGGTCGGACTAAACTCCGCCCACTTCCTTTCCGCTAAGATAAACAATTCATCAAAACATACTTTTTATCAATTTATGAAATACTTTCATCGCTCATAAATTTAAGAAAAGGCTCCAGCAATCTTTATTTACTTTATAAATTTAACAATGAAGAAGGCCAACCGCCCGGAAAACAGCGCCAAAAAGTACGGCATTCTCGGTTACAACAAGGAGGTCAAGCAAAATACGTTGGTAGATAGGCGAGGGTCCAGGCCGGTTCTTCTACGACCGTGCTCAGTACTAATGCTCCATCTGTTCTTTTCTCTCATCTCTGGTTGTGTCCTTATATTTCTTCTATGTTCTTTTTGTTGTTTTGTTTTGCTGCTTGACTTTTGTGTCATTGGAGTATATACATTTCTTGATATTTTTTGTTTCCAAAGAGTTGTACCAGTTTTGTTATTTTTTTTGTACCCCTTTTGTTTATTATTGTTTGTAACTGTTTTTATTATTGTTTTGTCTTACTTTTTGATTGTCTCATTTCTACTTCTGTCTTCTTTGTACATACTGTACTTTTTATACATCACTTTTGTTTCGGTTAAGCATTTAATAATTTTGTTCCAACTTATAGCCTACATAAAAAAACTATTTTTTTAGTACAGGTAACTTACTCTGCACTGTGATCAGCATCAAGTGATAATACTGTATTTTATTTATTAGCTTTAACCCACAATTTCGTTGAGGTAGCATGGTTATAAAAAATTAATGAAGTTTTTATCAATAGAGCACTAATCCTTTATGTAATGGTAAACAACAGAAACAAGGTGAAAATGTATGTTTGTAACAAAATATAAACTATGTAATAAACATATTACACAGTTTATTTATTTATTGTTACATAGCGTGTACCCAAAACTTCACTTGCAAAGTTTTCAATATAATGCACTAATATTCCCGAAACAAAGTTTTGGAAAGTGATGACTAGTGCAGAAATTATGTTAACAGTCATCATGACCATTTTAACTTTTTGAAATAAAACATTCTTTCACAAAATTTTAGAATAGGCTACCCCATTCTGCCACTACCCAATTTTGAACGCCCCTCCCTACTAAAATTATTAATATTTTTGCAGAAGTTTTAGTGGGCATAAGCACCACTCACCATACTTTTATTTTTTTAGGTGCCCGGTTCAGCCCTTCTACCCCATCCCCTCCCCCATAAGTTTTTACGGCAGAAACCTTTGCAAGTGCACGCACAACTAGTCACAGTTTTTTTTGTTGCCCCCCTTCAGCCCGCAACCCTTCTACCCCATTTTGCCACCCCTTCCCAAAAACCATGTATTTTTCTAGGATAAAAAGTAGCCTATGTCTATCTCCAGCCCATAAACTATCTGTATTCAAAAAATTAGCCTTACCTGTTAACTCCATGATAGGTAGGTACCCATATTTAGCTCCTCTACCTCGTTCCCTCCCCCCTTACCATCTAACTAGAAAAATTTGGCTTGGTTTGAACAGAAAACTTTGTGGGCGTACACACAACAAAAAAGTAGCCTGTGTCACATTGCAGCCCATAAACTACTTCTAGGCAAAAAATTATGTCAATCCATAGCTGCTTAAAAGATAGGTACTCTGTTCAGAGCATCTACCCTGTTTTGTCCCCCCACCCCCACCCCACCTTTTTCCTTCAAAAATAATTAGGCCTTAACATTTTTTTGACAGAAACTTTTGCTGGTGCACACACAACTCTTCAGTTTGGTTTATTAAATTTTTGGATTCTCTGTTCTGACCCTCTTCTCCTTTTTGCAACCCCCCACCCTAAACTGTGCATTTTTTCAGGATAAAATGTAGCCTACATAACTTTGGCAGTCCATTAACTATTTCTATGCAAAAAACATTGATATATCCGTTGCTGTGTGAACGGACAAACCAACAAACATACTTTCACATTTATTAGCATGATTAGGGTGCATTGTTGTGTTGGATTTTCAAAAAATAACTGTTTTTGTCATTTTATGTGTAATATCTTCTGTAAAGGTACCCAGAAGAAACCATGAAGAAGTGTGCGAGACTAGCCGAGGGTGTTGTGGAAGAGTACAGAGAGAAGCAGAAGGGCAGGTTGCAGAGGACTTTCATGACTGCATCAGATGCAGCTGGTGCCAGAGCAAAAGGTGCTACTGTTACAGGTTTTTCTTTTTGCATTAGAGCATCCTCAATGTGCTTTCTGCTCATTTCCTCTTTTATAGTCATGGGTAACACAGAGCTACTAGGTAAAAAGTTAAAATAAAAATTCTTAGCATTGTTTGCATCTGCAGTGTTTTTGTTTCTTAAAGAAACGACCAGTTGCTCCTAGTTGGCCAAGCATCTATATTGCAATGCATGAAAATATAACGTGGCAAATCATCTTTTCTATGCTGTGTATAACAACACTAAATGCACATGCTCTTTCTTAGTGAAAAGTCTATGGTAAAGTGTTTGATTGTTTACCAACTTGGCTGGATTACTACTGACACCAAAATAACATTAAGTAATTAAAGTACTTTGCCTCTTACTCCTCAGCTGAGTACATAATTTATAGACAGTAATCCTTGAATATATTTTGAATCCTGCTTTATATCTTCTTTTTTACACACTTTTATGTATTGTTCTGTCATTTCTTAAGTGACACATTGAAGTTACTGTAAATTTAAATGTGTTATCAAATGATGGCAGTCATTACTATGATGTTTTTAGAATTAAAACAAAAAAACTGTCAATGGGCAAAAGATGTTAACATTGTGAAATACTAACCTAATTTTTATGATTTGTTGACAAGATTACTAGAGCTATAATTGTGGACTTACCGTAGTTTACCCCCCAGGTTTATAGTCCAGGATAGTTAAGTGCATACATTTGTCATAGTGGTAGAGAACAACTCACGACTTCGTTGTGTGGCTTGTTTTCACTTCGTCACATGAAGTAGCTGTCAACTTACAGCAGATGATTGTACACAACAAAGCTAAATATGTGATTTATGTACTTTTTACAAGCGTGAGCCATGATTCCGCAAATGATTAAGAGACTTTTGTTTTTGCAACCAATGTTTTTTTTTTTCTTTGCAGGCTCGAAGCGTCCACAGGCAGATTCTGCATCTTCTGTGCCAAAGAAGGAGACTTGGCGCTCATATAAATAGCAGCATTTACTGCTCAGTCACGACGAATCGTAAGATAACAGGAAATGACATTGCTTGCAAAATCACATTTTCTGTGATAAACTGTTTGCAGATTTGTTTTATAAAACTTAACCTAAAATAATACATTATTATATTTTGAAAAAGTTTCCAGTTGGTTTTAGAATACACCCAAAAATATAGAGGACGACACATAATCACTGAAGCGCGTATCACGACGTTTCGCGGCTTAGAGCAGCTTCCTCGGGCGAAGAGACATACCTCACATCCATGTCTCTTCACCCAAGGAAGCTGCTCTAAACAGTAAAACGTCGCAATATGCACTTCTGCGATTATGTGTCCTCTATATTTTTGTGTGTATCTGTCTAGTTACTTGTGCTTTAGTCTTTTGTACTTACTAACAGTATGAAATAGTTGTCTACAGCAGTTGAACATAAAACTATTAAGCAGGTCATGTGAAGGTGACAAAAATAGTTTTTAACACATTTTTAAAACTACCTACAAGTAAAAATACTCTAGTTACGTTGAGACAGTATTTAAATATTAACCATCTAATACGTAACTTTTTGTGTAACCTGTATATTTATTAAAGTTAATGAAAAGCAACTTTATCTCATCTCTAGTTGGTTGGTACTCTGGGAGGACCTTAGCTGTAAGTTTTGATGGAGTGATGCTACGTCTGTGCTTCACAGTGGAATCGCAATACAACACGCTCACCCACTCTTCCTGATAACTTTTTTAACCTGGTGAGGCAACTGATGCTGTCCTTAAGAAAATTTTGAGATCATGTCAGTCTTCAGAAAATGTGGGCAGTGGCTGAATGTATAAAAATTTCCTGAAATGCAGTAGCGTGCAGCATGGTTGGTTATGTTTACTTGCGGAATGTAAAGTTGTGTGTGGTATTTCTTGTCTCATGTACCACGAGTTGCACACAGAAGTGTTCTGTGCTGTTATGGACGTGACTTAAGTTCATGGTTATGTGTGTTACATTGATTCTCGTGCTTTCTGCACTGCAAGTACTTTGAATGAGTTACTTCTCATTGTAGAACTCTCATTGATTATCCAAGTTCCAAGTTTGACCCTATTGTGCATGTTCTGATTTGTTTGTCTTAGTAGTCCATTCTTTTTCCTTGGCGATACACTGCAGTTTCCAAAGGCACACACAACATATTGGTGTAGTCAAATTAAACATGGTTATGAACCATAACATTCTTCAAATTATTCACTTTGTGAATATCTTTTCTGATTTTTGAACAATAGCTGCTTTACATTGAAATGTTTACTGAATGTTTTATTTCAATGTTTTGTTCTATAAAATTTGATTTTTGTTTATATGTCTTATAGTGAAACATAACAGACTGCTTCACAGCATCTTATATTGTCCATTTCTTACAGATAATGTCACACAGATACTTTTTTCGCCAGATTGAGTCAATGGTTCATGATGAATTTGTGCTCCACTGGGCATGGACAGCCAGGCTAAAACCCTTATCAAAGTCAAGCCTGACAAACACAGGCTAATCCCAGAGTGGAGTAATACAACACCTTGGCCTGAACATTTAATACAACACACAAAAACTTACACATGGCAAGCACGGGGATGCGACACTACAGTAATGAAAATCTGGAACAAATCAAATTGGGCTGTTTATTTAGCAGCCATAATACACAGTAGGTCACAGTAGCAAAATACAAATTATAGGTTAGAGTATACAAAATTACGTTGCGGGCACAACGGCCTTAACCAAAAGGGTCCTCCCAGTGTAGGTAATTAATATGAATGTAATTATTAAATAACCAGAGAAACATCCCTTGACTCCATTCCACTCTCCACATTGACGTCTGAACGGTGCAAGAATTTACGAAGTCGAAAGACAGGAAAAGTAATGCAACAAAACGTGAAAGTTACAAAGTTAATTCAAGCTGAGAACATAACCGCAGATCAGTTAATAATATTACAAAAGAACAAACACAAAATAACACTTACCAAAACTTGCCGCACGAGCATAGAGGTATAGAGGGTAGAGGCAGAACCTAGCTGGTCGGGAACAGAACCAAAAGTGATATCACAAGAGATGGCCGGAGGGCAGGCAGCGGTAGGGGAAGGGAAGGGGACACGAAGACTGCCGAAGAGACCCGAAGATGTACGAAGCGGCGAGGCGTGCACGCGCTACGTTGTGAAACACGTAGTCCAGTCTTCTTCACCAACACTGGGCACCAAGGTTATTGCATAGATAGTTCAGGGGGCACAAATACGTAGGTACTATGATCCTGGGCATGTCCTCTTCAGGCGGGAAGTGCTGTTCCAGCTCAAATTGAAAGGACTCCTAGACTATGTTTCTGACGACGATGGTGTAGATTCTGAGATGGGTGGAGACACTGATGCAAACGATGAACTGCCAGTCCGGCAGCCTAAGGTAAGCACAAGTGGCGCAACTCCAACAACAGCGGAAGCAGTAGAAGTTTGCGACTCAGATTTAGATCAGATGATTCTGTATTTAAGCAAAGCCACCATCAAAACAAATGTGACTTTTACTTTACTCTGAAGACTCCAGCAGTTAGTTGGATGAACCACATGAAGTCTGCAGCCACAAGCATCTGCAGAAAACTTCAACTTTGAGAAAACTTTGAACCGAACTGTGAAATAAATTTGGAATCACCCTTTAAATAATTGACATTTAATATGTATGCATGTTTTGATATGATTGTTTCCCAGTCAAATCTATATGCAACACAACTAGGCATAGGTTAGTTTTGGATTTGATAGTTGATGAACTAAAAGCATTTGTTGGTATTTTGATTGTTATAGGTTTTCATTCGTTACCAACCATGAGACTTAATTGGCCATCAGACCCAAATTTTCATGTAAGTAGTGACGCGTGTCCAAACACGCCCCCTTTACCCTAGTCCGTCCGCCGCACTGCCGAAGACTCCCGAGAAAACCCTCGCCACTAGCGTCAAGGAGGGTGGGAATATGTGCGCCGTTTTCCCTATAGAAATTAGCGTGTGTTAATTGCTGGAGTGTTTTCTTTTTCTCATCAAGTTTAGTCTGTTTTATGTGTTCAGTGCTTCATATTGTTGGAATATTTATGTTGGTCTTACCTCTTTAACACATCGCTACGTAGGTTAAATAAACACAACAGTGTCCTGGACGCACGTAAAAAACTGTTTAATTACTGTTCTTTTAATGTTCAAGTGTTTTGTATATGTATTTTCAAGTTCGTTGTGCGGCCATTATTGCCCCATATCGGCAACGTCATGTTCTTTGTGTATCACTCCGCCGATAAACAGTTATGTTGGAAACACTATATATCAAAGGGACATTCATGGGAAGGCCAGTACTCTATAATAATTTGTTCGTTTTTGTTTATGATAATTTGCCTTCCCCAACAGTGTGTTCATGTCTGTAATGGAATGTCCCGCGTCGGAACTATTTCCTGGGGATCTAGTTGCGACGCGGGTCGGCCATTGAAGCCAGTCTGACTCGTGGCGC
>PNEQ01013131.1:0-32930 GCA_003012365.1 Medauroidea extradentata
GTAATGCACACAGGTTTACGGACTGTGTAATGCACACAGGTGTACGGACTGTGTGATGCACACAGGTGTACGGACTGTGTGATGCACACAGGTGTACGGACTGTGTGATGCACACAGGTGTACGTACTGGGTAATTCACACAGGTTTACGGTCTGTGTAATGCACACAGGTGTACGGACTGTGTGATGCACACAGGTGTACGGACTGTGTGATGCACACAGGTGTACGTACTGGGTAATTCACACAGGTGTACGAACTGTGTGATGCACACAGGTGTATGGACTGTGTGATGCACACGGTCGTAGAAGTACAGGTCTGGACACTCGCCTATCTACCAATGTATTTTGTTTGACCCCCTTGTTGTTTGGCTGTAGTTCGTCAAGTTACCGAGAGTGTTGTGCGTCTTTGGCTCTGCAATCAGGGCGGTCGGGCACAAAATCTGCCCACATTTTCCAGTGTTTACATTACAAAGTAAATAAAGATTGCTGGAGCCATGCTTTATGATTGTGAGCGAAGGAAGTATTTCATAAATTTATGAAAAATACGTTTTGATCAATTGTTTATCATTAAAATGTAAACACTGGGAAAAAAGTGAGAGGGAAGTGGGCGAGGTTTTTGCCTGACCGCCCTGATTGCAGCGCCAAAGACGCAAACACTCTCGGTAACTTGGCCAACTGCAGCCAATCAACAAGGGGGTCAATCAAAATACATTGGTAGATAGGAGAGTGTCCCGACCTGTTCTTCTACGACCGTGTTTATTCGCTAATGTTGATCCTCGAATCATCACGTTTAGCATTCCTAAATATTTAATAACCAAACAAACTATTTGCAATGTCTCAAGCACTCAAGTGGTTAAATACACAATGAGTCGTATCCACGCGGTATTTCTTATATCATAGAACAGAGAGTATATATTATGTAGAAGGTAAAGTCCCAGCAGTGTCTTTGGAACCGTGTCACTACTGCCCATAAAATAAACTGAACGGTATTATGCAGAAACAAACAAAGTGCCAAAAGTTGGCTATTTAAGTTACGTATTAAATAATTTTCAGCTTAAAAATGTCCTACAAAAAGTATTTTAAAAATATATCCTGTTGTCACGAGTATTAACTTTATAGTATTAAAATACATTTTGTAAGACAGTTTCCAATCTGAAAAACTTATAGCATGGTTTACTGATAACTGAAAATTGGTACTTGGTCTGTTTATGCATAGCACCGTCCAACTTTACCAAGCTCAGCGCTAATTGGGTGAAAATAAAACTAAATAGCCTAAAACAATTAAGCCTATTTGATAGCAGACTTCAGAAATAAATAATACGCTACATTACAACTCTCGACTATACTGCTGTATTTATCAAAATTACGACAGTTTATTAAAAATCCTTTAAAGCAATGCACTGGCAAGTTATAGAAAAACAGCGGTACATTATCGTTACAGTTCTTGTGTTGTTACAACTTGAGATATTCGCAACAAAATCTTTATTATCTAATACACACATTTATGTGACTCGTTAAAATATAACTCACTTTCATAGGTTAGTGAAAAACACACTAACATTTAAGATATAATGTTGGAAGAGAAAGTCTGTTCAGTCTATTTGTTCCAGGACGTCTACAGTCTTCGGAAAAGTGTTTGTCATAAATGAAAAAAAAAAAAAAAAATGTAGGTCATCCAAACCAACAAATGTTTCATCTGCAACACTTTGAACACAACCTTCATCGTACACTGTAAACCAATGTCGTACTGTTCCACGAACATAATTACAACCAGGAGCGCTACATGGCCAATAAGCATTTTAATTAAAGAAATAACACCGCCCACGTAAGAATATTCAGCAACAATTGCATTACAAGTCAATATGGCGACCCGCGCAGAACATCAACAGTTATCCTCTTTCTATCTTTGCGAAGCTAGCGCTGACAGGAAGCACAGAGAACTTATATCACGGTCTCGGTCTGGGCCACGGTCGTAGAAGAACAGGTCTGGACACTCGCCTATCTAACAATGTATTTTGCTTGACCTCCTTGTTGTTTGACTGTAGTTCGTCAAGTTACCGAGAATACTGTGTTTTATTGGCGCTTCTGTTAGGGCAGTCGGACTCAAACTCCGCCCACTTTTTTCCATTGTTAAATTTATAAAGGAAGTAAAGATTGCTGGAGCCTTTTCTTAAATTTGTGAGCGAAGAAAGTATTTCATAAATTGATAAAAATAAGTTTTGATATATTGTTTATCTTAGCGGAAAGGAAGTGGGCGGAGATTAGTCCGACCGCCCTAACTGAAGCGCCAATAAAACACAATATCCTCGGTAACTTGACGAACTACAGCCAATCAACAAGGGGGTCAAGCAAAATACATTGTTAGATAGGCGAGTGTCCAGACCTGTTCTTCTACGACCGTGGTCTGAACTATTGACTTGATACCCAATATTCGTGTACGCCCCGCTATTGTGTTAAGATAACAACAATGAAAATGCTCCTCTTTGTCGCTTTTGTTAGCATGATTTATTCTGTGGTATAACTCTTTTACTATTTGTTTCCTACAACAGACTGCAGCGCCTCTATAGACAGTTTCGTAAACTGAAAAGCTTCTTCTCATTTGAAGACGTACATTGCCTCAGACCATAGAAAAGAGAAGGTAGGTACAGAAAGGGCACACTCTGCACAGCTGTTAATACACTGTTAGCAGCGCTGGGTGGCTACCGACAGAACTAAACACAATTGGTGGGAAATTTAAAAATCTTAAGTGCAAAACTGGACCGAACACCTATATATTATTGAAGGAGCATTGAAAGCTACGATGTTGAACGTTGGAATACTCAATCGTCAATAAAGTCTGAAGTACTCATCGAAATTCGTTGAGATTTTCTTTGCCGGGCAGATATTTTATCAGCGGACCCAATAGAACTAGGCGGTAGAATTGGTTTTACTTTCGAGTAAAAAATTCAAAACTATTTTATAGATAAATAAAGGCATGAAATCACTAAATCTACAAAAATGTAAAACTGCAATTTTTATGATTTTTGATATGATAATATCTAGGCCACTGTAATAACCGAATATACTTATGTTTTCATTTGAAAATAATTCTAACATTCCAAAACCTCTAGCACAGAGATTTTTCTGATAGTATAATTATTTTCAATTCAAAATGCGAGTGTTTTTGAAATTCTGTTATTAAAGAAGCCTAGACTTTATCATATTAAAAATTATATAAATTACGGTTTCCCCTTTTTGTAGATTTTGTGGTTCCAAATCGTTATTTTTCTAAAAACGGTTTTTAACGTTTTACTCGAAAGCAAAGAACACTACCACATAGTGCCGTATAAATAAACGTCCTCTGATAAAATATCTACTCGGCAAAAAAATCTCATCGAATTTTGACGAGGAGCTTAGATTAATTTACGATTGAGTACTTCAGTCATCCGCTCGACATTGTACCTTTCCATACGCCTTAAGAGCTACCAAGAATTGTATTAGGATTATTAAACATTTGAACACTAACATATACACTTATAAATACATTTTTATATACGTAAGCATATAAATACATGTACTTATAAGTGTATTTGTGTGTATTTAACAGGGGTTCCCGAATATTTTAACTCTCCATTAATTTTAGACGTTACCAATGGGCACAAAGTAAAATAAATAGGTTTCTGGTACACATTGCTATTCAATTAAATATTACTCTCTTTTTTTTTGTGACTTGTTGAAATTAAATTCTCTAAATAGCTTCAGAAGTGTGAACATGTCATATTACGCAACATGCAGTACCTTGCGTCACCACCACTCCCACACTTAAAACCACACCAGGTTTCTTAAGCTGCCAAACAAAATGAATGGATTCATCTTCAAACACACAAATAAATTGACGGGAGCTAAATACAAATGGGTATTAACAGTTTTTTAATCATCATTTATTGTTGTAAAATACGCATAAAACCACATAACAGCGGTAAGGTTTTGGGTGTAATGTTCGTCTTACAAATACAATACAGATGCAAGTTACAAAAATGAGGTATACAGTCCATCATACTTAAAAAGAATGATGGTTAAAGATATGTGAATTACATCACACAGAAAAGCAACTGAAAACACAATCGTATGTTATAGTATGAGTTTAAATATATTAATAGACACCCACTTATTTTTAATTTTAAATTTAAGATTACCTTATTTAATTTTGTTTAATTTTAAATTTAAGATTACCTTATTTAATTTTTTTAATTTTAAATTTAAGATTACCTTATTTAATTTTTATAATTTGCACAATCAGCAGGAACAAGTGCTCAACCAGTTTCGTTACTAGCGTACAAAACTATCCACACGGAAAATGTTACATACACGCTAAGTAGTATTTTCGTGCGCACTCTAATATTTTTAAGCTATTCAGCTTTCAATATGCTGTATTTTCAAACGCAACTGTAAATATTTTCCTTCTTAAATCACGCTCTTATTGGCTAACATGTTATGACGTAGTAGGACAGGCAATGACAAACCGCCGTCTGTGACAGTGAGTGAGATATCTTAGTCAGCGTTCAACATCGAGGTCTTTAACGCTGGTGAGGAATGATATGAGGTGAGTATGGAGCAGCGCCGGAATGAATGGGTGGGGGAAACGGGAGATCCCCGAGAAACCCACCAACCAGCGGCATCGTCCGGCATGATTCCCACATGCGAGAGTCCGGGGACCGACCTCGCCGGGAATCGAACCCGGATCGCCTTTGTGGGAGGAGAGAGGTCTGACCTCTCGGCCACCGCAGCCCCTTGTTCCACATTAGTATTGGAAGGTATCAACTTGCCGAATACATCGCAGTTGATCATATCAAATGAGCCCTGCCAACAAGCAGAATATCGGCCAATCACTGATGCTTTGAACTCGTGTATTGGATAGGACGACCATTGCTGACAAAAATGAACAACATGCACAGCACACAGTGCAATACACAGGTACATAAATGCTGTATGACTTATGTTACTAACATTAAACTACATGCATTAGCAAATTTCACTTGGGTCCTTTTTCAGCGACTCTTGACAGGTTAGATCGTTAGGTTCAAATACCTTGTCTACGAAGCAATGCAAGCATAGGCATGTGCACAGGTAGGGCCATGTGGACTTAGGTCCAACCTAGCTTTGGAGAGGCCCTTCGAGCAGAGATATACATAATTTTTTTAATGTGAAATTGGTGTATCTATTTGAAACAATGATCTTATTTGTCAGTCAATTGTGGTAGAAGCGTAACATTTTCTGGATCCGCCATTAGCTCCGTTGCATATCTGAGCTCTAAAAAAAAAATTAACTTAATGTCTGCACATGCCTATGAATTCAGGGAATTAAATGCATTATGTTTGGAACTAATTTCAGGAAAAATTATAAGCCCCCTTTACTGAAGTTTGTTCATAATTCGAAAGTTTATAAAAAATTACTGAAGGATAAAATTAGACACAATAGAGTTGATCACGCTTATATTGCTGTGTGGAGTCCCTTTATCCAATAGATGATAACTGGCATTAGCACTTTTATCGCTTCAGCGTGAGCTGTTGCCAAAAAACCCAAATGTTAATGTCCTAACTTTGTTCTTGAAGTTTTTGCGTACTGTATACCATTGAAATGTGCGTCATATGGACTATTCTAACGGGTTGAAAAATTCAAAACCAAAATATTTAGCTTCGTACTTTTTTTGCGTTCTTAAATATGTATCACATTATAACAGAAGAATCAATAGTAAAATAGTATTCAGAGTTGTATGGTTAATAATTTCACATACTCTGGTTACCGGCGAAAAAATTGGAAGACTGAAATTTTTTACTCTTTACTGTATAATTTGTTTATGACCAAATGTGTGTTTCTTAAAAAAAGAAAACATTAGAAATTTGATCAATGAGAAACCTTTTTACTGTTGAAGTTTGATGGGTGACCAAAGTGAGTAAGTTGTTCAAAATGATATGAACCTATTTTTAAAAGTAACACTGCTGCAATAGTTTCAAACGTTCTCTTGTTTATAGCCGTATCAAGCACTGTGTGCCACTAATCTATTATAATTTACTAATATTTCATAGACTATTATCAAAATATGTAAGGGACAATCTTCCTAGGCATGTTCTACTGGCAAGTGAAATTTCACAAAATTTACGTTTGTAATCCAAATTATATCATATTGGCAAATGCGAAAATGAGGGGTGCAGAAAAATTAATAATGAAATACATGGCTGCAAAGTAGTGACAATTTTCAGTTAAAGTACAACAATAATGCGAACAAAATAATAAGTGGTGTTCGAAAGATGCCTACTGACAATAACATTGGCTGTTTTGCTTCATTCAGGAAATATTTTAGACTACACTATTTCTAACTCACCACTCTCAAACTATTTGTGGGTAAACTTTTCTGGTTTTGATTGCTACAATATAACTTACAAACATTAATGTTCTGTACCATTCTAGAATATTATGCACTAAGGGTTGATGAAGAAGTTATATTATAGTAATAGTGTTCACTGGTAAGCACTCTTGTTTAAAATTAAGTTCTGTAATCTCTGCCAAAATTACCTATATTTGAATTGTTAAAAATATCATACCCGTAACTGATTACACCTTACATATGTGCTTGTATAGGGACAGACCTAAAACCTCGTCATCCAGTGAAAACTTTCTACACCTAGGTTTGAGTTTTTGAGTTCTAACCTGTGACAATATGAACTGGTATGTCACACCATCCACATGAGCTGCCAGTTCTTGAAAACACTGGGTGTTACACATTTCTTCTGCCATTCGAAGTTTATTGCGAAAGGAACAAGCCTTCTCAAACAAAATTCTTGGTTGTCTCTTCAACTTAACTGCTACTATGTACAAGTATTTAGGTTGTGGGGTAAGCTGACCTTGACGTGTCACATTGACACCTTTAAGAGGCTTGTATCTCGGGCTCTCTTAATGCACGAAAAATAAACCAGAAATTATTGAATTACACAACTGTGTACATTGGCTTAACTTAGAATACTACAGACATCTGCATTTCAGAGGTTACTTCTTAAACTCCTTTGCAACTTTCCTTGAATTTGAGTAATATGCAGTAGTATCTCAGGAATTAATGTCTCGATAGTTTGAAGACTTGCGAACTTGAGGCACGTAGTTTTTTGTTTATTTTTATTTCTACAAAAAATGTGTTACTTCTTTAATTTCATTTTTTACCTAGAGATTGAGTGATGCAAATGCTAGTGAGAGTTTGTTTGAAATCCCTACATTCAATATCTCTGTCAGGATGTTAATTTCTGTACTTCTTCTGACTCTATGGCGGGAAAGTATCTACTTCACATAAATTAGATTTAAAACCTGTGTTATTTAAAACACTGAATGGAATTGTTTGCTTCTGTAAAATGCAGAAAAGTGTACAAGGAGATAAAGTTTAAACGTTCGAGATTTGCACAGAACATTGAAAACAATTACAAAATGAGAGAAAGGGCAAAGTTCAAGAATGGAAAGAAAGGTTATATTGTATAACACACTAATGATTGCTAAGGGGATACAAAATCTGGCAGGAAGATAATTGTATATTAGAATTAAAGACGCACAAGTGCATACAAAAAGGGACCATGGAGCTTGATTGTAACGTATGTATATCACAAGGACGAGACACATTTTACGTGGAAGCGCATTTCTCCAAAAGAATTAGCTTCCTCGGACGAAGAGTAGACGAGTTGTCTTTAATTTTTATTTGTAAAACAGACTAAATTGTATATAAAATTCGTGGCTGTGAATGTGACATGAAGTTTTAACTGTAGCCTAATACACAACAACACCTTTCAAAAATATAAAGTTAATATACTTAAAAATTAAAAAAAAATAGTGCAAGTTACGTTATATTACAAATACACACACAGTTGTAAACAGAAACAGATTTAGTCAATGCACAAATGTGTTGAGACACTTTGTTCTACAATTGTATTTTATGTCTCGTAAATAAAATTACACCTCAACTTTTCAAAAAATGATTTTTGGAAAATACAGTTTTGTGTAATCTGAAAACTTTATATGCTTATAGTGATTTTCCACACAGTGGCAAGTCTAGCAGTGCTTAAAAATTGAATTTTACCACGCACTCAATTTCTTGAAAATATTTTCATGTGCAATAGGTTTTTCTACTATGTTTATACCATATTACTTTTAAAACTGCTACCGCTTATCAAGGTTTGATAATTTCAGGTGTTTACTGAAGCACAGCAAGCTTACATTGTAATTTTATGTGAAATTAATTTTTAAGTAAATCATCATGTTAGCGTGTAAATAATATTTTTAAAAGTTTTCATGAAATATTAATTTTTAGTAGCCGTCAGTTCTTTTTCTATCTCTCTCTCTGTACGTAGTATTGTCTTCAGTGGAGCATGGAGAATATATTGAGACATTTAGCTGCAGGCATGACGCAACAATAGGGTGGTATTTGGTTATAACGCAGATACGAGTGAATTACGTACAATTCATAACAATGCAGTTACCTGTATTAAATTAAAGGCTAGATGGTGCAGGTGGAACATTAGCATGTTGAGGAACTGACTGTACAGGTCCTGCACAAGACTATTATCAAGTTATGCAAGATACTTTGGACTTCATCACCTTCCACGATGCTGATCATTTCCATCAACAATGCACATTGGGTATCATTAGTTGAAGGATAAGCTGGAAACAACTCTTTCACAGTACGTGCCACACTCACAAATAACATGAAAATGTTCCAACAAATTTAAATGGAAAGTACCTATCAAAATCTAAATAAAAAACAGATTACCTTAAAATTTATTAAACTTCAAGTTTGCTTGTTCAAGGTTTTTTACTTTGTATTGTGCCTTTAAGTGACCCTTTAAGAGCCCATAGGCTAAGGATGTAAAACAAGTCAGAAAACAATTAACATAACAATACAACATAAAATTAGAATTTTCACCAAATTAAAAACACTTAATTCAATGCAGGTGTTGGGAAGTTACCTGTTGATCCACAAAACCTGATCACTAGACTGATTTAACCTACGTTTATATCAAATGGTTACTATTTCATTCATATTTGCTTATTAATTTTATTACTGTTACTATATAGGAGATCATAATTAGTGAGTAACTACTTATTTATTTTAGGTTCATAGCATAAATTATAGACAAACTTTTACTTTCAAAAATGTATTAATTGCTCATGACTGCCATGATTGGCTCCGAATGTAAAACTTTTATCAATAAAGCGAGAATATATCTAATACATGTAGGCAACTACCCCTTAAAATTGACAGATAGATGAAATATCGCTGAGAGGAAAATAATTGATCAGTGAGTTGACAGTAAACAGCTTAGTTGTGAAAGTGGATGGTGTGTGTGTAGGGCGGTGCAGTGTCACAGAACGTGTCTTCAGGGGTGATCCTGAGCACTAGCAGTCTAGTACTGCAGAGTGTCACCAGGCAGCAGGGCGGCCACTACACCTGCAGTGCTACCAACTCCCTCGGCGAGACAACCAGCCAGCCAGTTCTGCTACGTGTGCAGTGTAAGTATACAACCAAGTGAATAATATAAGCTAGTAGCAGGGATCAGTGCCCGCCATGTTGGAACAATGTAACTTCTGCGTTATTCTATAATGTTGTATGCTTCGACAAGTCAGATGGAACAGTTTCTTACATTGTATACAGTTGGCAATGCTGGACAACTATTGTTGTATAAGCGATATATATATATATATATATATATATATATATATATATATATATATATATATACATACATACATACATACACTTGTGACCATCCTTAGAAATGACTTTCTTCCTCCGGAAGGTTACTGGTCAAACACTATGAAAGGTAATGAAGTTGTGACAATTCAGTTTAACTTTGGAAGGTAATATGTATGCCATTTCTGATGGAAAATTTTAATAAATCTGATTTTATGAAGCTACAGCGAAAATTGAAGAACTGAAATATGACAGGTACTGATTCCCCTTAATGTTTATGCTTCCATAACGAAAAGCACTGACAACATAACTTAAACAAATTTATATGCCAACTTTCAATTTTCGCATGTAAAAATGTAATAAATTTTCCCCTTCGTGTTTTAACTAAAATTGAGAGTGAAATTTATACTTTTAATAAGTATTTATGTCAATGTATTATTTTAATAGCGATATATCAATATCTCAATATTCATACTATGTGTAACGAATTGGAGAAATACGACAGCTACTTACAGGCAATAATAGTTAATAATTTGTGAAGTGTCACCTTGCAAAAAAATTACATTACATTGTACCGTTAAAAATGTCTTGTATTGTACACGTATAACAAAATAATAAGAATTATTACCCCTAAGTAGCTATCAAAATTTACTAAAGTTATACTAAATAATGTATACATTCCTAAGTTGGAACGGTAGAAACTGGTCCTTGTCAGCACTGAATACATATAGGTATAGTTATAGCTTAGAAAAGAAAAAAAATATTGGCCTGTGTGAAACACTAACTTTCAAAATTTAATAATACCATCAAAAGCGTTCTAATGTTTTAAATATTATAAAAGTGAAAAAATTAACTAGTTAACAACCAGTGATGTTAGAAGTACTGGGCAAACGAATAACAATTACTTGTGTCAAAAAGGAATTAATGCAAGTAAAAATTCCATTTCTGATATGTAATCTGATAAATTACAATTACAATTACTTTCCAGCGCATATTGAGTACACTACCGGTATCTCAAAAATTTTTGTAATTATTAAGTCGTCAGGGTTTAAAATTAAGTGTTCGTTATACAGAAAACTGAATTTTTGCATGGCTTTAAATTTAAAATTAATTTTGCAGAACAACTTGCATTTTTTAATGTTCGTCGGAACGTTACCCTTTCTTTTGAGAAAGTACATATTTGACGACACTAAAATAGCGCTCAACTGGACCACTGGATGGTACAGACGTATTGTACGTAGCCTACTTTGAAAGTGCTGTTTTAAGGTTTACATATTGCTGTTTATCACTGGAACTTTACAACAAATATGAGTTTGCTTACTCTTGCAGTGGCGGGATTGAAGTCCTCATCATAATACAGGAAAAACCCCTTCTTTGTATAAATTTTAATTTTTTTTTCGGCTGTAGTAAATTCAGTTTGCCCATCAACACTTCCAATCCTTTCCATGTAATGCTTGAAAATACATAATGTGGTTTCTTTATCATGTACACCTAACCATTCAAATTTCAATGAAGGTATAAGTAAAGCTGATAATAGTCAGTTTACTGCCTTCCAGAACTGATTCAGAGTGCTTCTCAACACCCTCAAATAATACTTTCACCAATGGTTTGCTGTAAACTACTGTTGTATTGTTTCTTTTCTTGGAAAGTTCTCGCAACAGATCTTTTACTGTAGGGTACAGGAAGCCCACGTGTATATTCACTTCAGCCTGAAAGTTTTTCTAGGCAATAGTTGGTAGTAGAGGATAAATGTATGTATGTTCTAATGCAGTGACTCTATTTCTTGTTGAAAATTGCACAAAAAACTATCTCTCAGGAATTATCGAAATATTAAGGCAATAATTTTACAATTTTTATCAAGATATTTTAACAAAATCACTGTAAGACAGAAAAAAACATAATATTAAAATTTAAGGAGTGTAAATCATCGCAAAATGGTTAATAAACTTATTAAAATAAAAAAAAACATGTTTTCAAAAAAAATATTTTAATGTTTGACGAACAAAATGTTATATATTCGTTTATTACCACAAAATTTAATTCCATTATAAATAAAACTCATATTTCAACTATTTGTATCTTTTAAAAATTGACCAGTGCATTTTTTAGTATACCAGCCAGGTAAAAGCACTTAAAAATTTTCTGAAATTATAACTGCTTTAGACCCAAACTTTGTTTCCCACTATTTCAACTTTGTTTATTAGATAGTATTTACCTATTGTAACATTAGAAAGTTTCTTAAACTTATAAACATCGTTAAGTTTTTTGAGTGAAGCTTCCATTTATTATGTAAAAAATATAAAAACATAAAAAATATAAAAAAATTAGCCGAACGAGACATAAAGAAATATAATAAAAGAATTATTTTTATTTTTTATATTTTTATAAATTTGATAAAGGTACAAACAATCGTAAATTAAAATAGTAATTTAATGAATTTTTTGTAAAGAATAGAAGCAAAAATGGAAACAAACGCTAAGCTACATCGAGGGGATTAAATACAAGCGTTAATGATTGCCATAAATTTAAATTTAAAAATTGTATCATTGAAAGGGGAAATAAAAAGCCTCGAGAAACACAAATTATATGTACTGTTTGTAAAAATTATTTTAAACCTTCTCGTGAAGAAAAAACATTTAACAACTAAATAACATAAAAATAATATAATAGTTAAATGTGAAAAATGTGGAGTGTCTTTCAAGCAAAAACATATAAAAAATCATGAAAAACTTATAATTCGTAAAGATCTTTCTTCCCCAATTAACTAAGTATAAATAACAAAATAATTGAAAAATGATTCCGAAATAATCCAAAAACTAAATATGAAAAAGTTTTCTCGAAATGTGAAATTTGAGGAAAAGAATACGATAAGTTAAGAAAGAAAAATCACGAACCCAGTCAAAAACATATACAAGCTGCAGATAAAATAAAATATAAAAAATTATGAATTTGATGACTATGAAATAAATAAAATAGCAGAAATATTTTATAATAGATTGAAAACTTATTCTATAAATTGTATAAATGATTAAATATGTCCAGCAATATTTTAATGCTATAAAAGAAGTTAAAGAAGAACTGAATATAATTATAATAATTCAAAAGTAAATGTCCATATTTCTGCTCAATATAAAAGAGGATCTGGTGCAAATGAAGAATATCAAGAAACATATTTTAAAACTGAAAACTAAATTATTTAAAAAACAACTGATTTAGATGAATATTATGATGGAAGTATTTCAAAAATGTTAGTTGAAATGGGTGCATTTGTAGCAAACGGATCTCAATGGGTACCAAACCTGCAAAGTAATATAGAGTTAAGAATTAATAATTATAATATATTAAATGGGATCACTTGTTTTGAACACCCACAAAAAATTAAAGATAAAACAGCAGTTATAAATGTGTAAAATAATGATCAAAAATGTTTCTTGTGATCTATTTTGTCAGAATTAAATTCTCTAAATCAAGATCCTCAAATAGTTAAAAATCATAAACCATTTTAACATGAATTCAATAATGTATTTATGAAGGTTTAGAGTTTCCAATGCAATTAGATAAAATCAATTTACTTTAAATAAGGAACAGGAATTTATATTAATGTTTATGCCTATGAAAAAAAAAAAGGAAATAGATTAAGAAAGATTTGAAGTAGAAGAAGAAATGTTAATTATTTATTTAAATAATAATGATGAAACTAATAAAAAAGAAAAAATCAAATACGAAACAGAATCTTTATTGTATCCATTAAAATTATCGGAAAATACAACTGACAAGCACATCAATATTTAATATATTAAAAAGTTAATTAACACTATTGTATGATAAGAAGACTTTCTCGGCTTATTAGCTCTCAACATTCAAAACTACTAGAAAATAATTTATCTGTGATAGATTGTTGTTTTATTCTAAACATAAATTAAATAAACATGAAAAATATTGTAAATAATATGAAGATGTTCGTGTAGAACTTCCAAATGAAAACTAATGTTAAATTAAAATTTAAAAATTTAAAAATTAATATCACTTCTTTTACTATTTATGCTGATTTTAGATGTTTACTAAATAAAATAGATCCTTGTGAACAAATTTCGCGAAAAATCATGTACAAAAATTATTAAAAACATGAGCCAATAAGATTTGTTATTACATAAAATATGAAAATGGTGATTACAAATCTCCATTATTTTATAAAAGAACATATGCCTCTAGTGTAAAAATGTTAACGGAGGAATCTAAAATTATTAAAAATATGTATGAAAACTATTCTACAAAATTAATAGTAAGGAATTGATTATAAAAACGCAACACACTGTCATATTTGTAAAATAAAAAGCATTGAATACTATTACAAAGGGTGAACTAGTAAAAGACTCAGTAATAGACTATGATCACATAACTGGATAATTTAGAGGAGCAGCCAATAATAAATGCAATTAAAACTATCAAATCCCAAATTTTGTTCCTGTTTATAATCGTAATTTATCATTCAGGTTATGACACTCACTTATTTATTTCGGAAAGTACTTAAATTAAAATAGAATTAATTTAATTCCAAATAATGAAGAAAAATATATTTATTTTATAAAACATGTACAGGATGGCTAAAGATTTCAGTTGATTGATACATTTGAATTTACGGCTTCTAGTATTGATAAATTTCTAAAAATATTATTAAAGAACAATTTCGAGAAATGCATAAATAATTTTCAGAAGAGCGGCTTGAACTAGTTAAAAAAAAAAAAGATGTTTATCCTTATGATTATATGGATTCTAAAGAAAAATTTAATGAAACGGAATTACATTCAAAAGAAAATTTATACAAACATTTAAATAAAACTAATATTTCTGACGAAGATTATGAATTTGCACAAAAGATTTGAAAAATATTAAATATTAAGGTGAATGTACATAATTATACAACATAGTTGATGTTTTATTGATAGCTGATATTTTCGAGAATTTTAGAGAAATTTGCTTAAGAGGGCGTGATACATAATCCAACGTTAAAAGCATTACTCTATAACTGTAGGTTTCTTGAAGCCAATTTGCGAAAATTAAACAATATAAATCCTAGACAATAGTTTAAGCCAACGCTTTAAACAAAATTATTTCCGGTGTTACGAACTTTTGAGGCTCAATATCTGACGCCGGAACCTCGTGCATTTAACTGCGGCGCAAGAGATCACGCGTAACGAATGAGTAATTCTGGATAAATATTTACTCATAAAGTTGGTAAATAACGTTATCTAGGATTGTCATTGAGTATTTTATCCATATTGGCCTCGAAAAAAAGCGTAGAAATCAATTGATGATTTCAGCGTTTATTTATCTACCGCACACTCTTAAGAACCCATAAATTTGATCCTTCTTGGTATTTTACTTCCCCAGGTTTAGATTGGGACTCTATGTTGAGACACACAAAAATTTAATTAGAATTATTGTCTAATTACGATAAAATATTAATGATTGAAAAAGGAATTCGTGGCGGAATTTCCCAGTGCTGTAAAATATATGCCAAAGCAAATAATAAATACATAAAAAATTATTACCCTAAAATTTTAAAATACTTATTTAGAATATTTAGACGTAAATAAGTTGTATTGCTGGGCTACGACCCAACATTTACCTTCTGTAAGTTTTGAATGGGTGAATTGCAAGCTTAATTATGTAAATTATTAGAATAAATATATTTTTTAAGTTGAGAACAACTCAAATTATAGCCATATTTTGGATGTTGACTTAGAATGCCCTAAAAAATTACACTATTGTTATAAATATTTTCCCTAGCTCCTGAAAATAAAAACATACCGGCTAAAAAAAAAATTAACAACATTGTATGAAAATAAAAATATGTTTTACAGTTGTAATTCTTAAACAATATTTATCTTTAGGAATGAAACTGAAAAAAAAAAGTGCGTAGAGTGTTAACATTTAAACAATCAAATGGAATTAATTCATGTATTGATTGAAACACATAAATGAAATCAAATGCCATAAATAGTTTCGAAAAGATTTATATAAAGTAATGAATAAATCGGATTTTGTAAAAACAATGCAAAATATTATAAATTGAGTTGATATTAGATTATGCCCAAATAATAAACACGTTGGAAAATTGCAAAACCGAATTTTAAATATCGAACTATATCTAGTAGATCTTTAGTTGCAATTAAAATGCGCAAAATTATTTTTAATAAACCAATTTGTGTTGGAACGGGTATACTAGATTTACCAAAAAACATTAATGTACATTTTCCACTATAATGTTACGAAGCCAAACTATGGAGAAAATATATAATTATGTTATACAGATGCTAATTCTTTAATTTATTATATTAAAACAAGTGATTTTTGCAAAGATATGAAGTAAGTGATTCAACATTTTGATACAAGTGATTATGAAAAACATAATACATAAAATAACCCCAAGTAAACAAAAAACGTTTTCGGCAAATTGAAAGAAGAAGGTGAGAGTAAAATAATGGAAGAATTCATATTATTAAAATAAAAAATGTACGCTAATTTTCAATTGAATTAGAAAAAGAGCACTACTCATTGAATATGATGAAAGATATGTTCTTGAAAGTGGTATTAATGAATTATCATGGGGCCATTACCAAGCAACAGCTAAAGCAGTGCATCTATTTAAAAATTAATAAAACCTTATTAGAAAAATTAACAAAATTGAAAAATACATTATATTTTTAAAAAGGTAAAAAATATAAAACAGTAATAATTACTTACAACATTTCTTCAGTGATTCTCTCACGTCTAACATCATACATAATTTTTTGGCTAAATAATACAACATTACATATTTATTGTTAGCGACCCTGGTTTTTCGCGAAAAGAATTTTGTCCCACTTTGTTTTGGTGCCTTACGTGCACATCTGCAGGTCTGCTTCGTGGTCTGTGATTGGATATGTTTAGTCTCTTGAGCCTTGGGATTCTTCCGGCAAATCACAGCTGAGAGGTGTTGCAGGGATGTTATTTAAATTGGCTCAGACAAACGATATACGGCTCTTCATACAGACACGCTGCCAATAACCATGATGCATAATTTCAGATGTGCACGTAAGGCACTGGAACAAACTGGGGAAAAATTCTTTTCACGCGAAACCGGGGTCCCTACATATTGTTGTAGCAACTATTGGTTTAGCAAAGTCTACGGCAAGTTTAATATTAGTTCTGTCAGGGTGGCCACCGAGTCGGGAATCCAGGAATTAACCATGAATTTAATTGTTACACCAGGAAGTCGGGAATAAACAGTGTATTTAATTATGCGACCGAGAAAAGCCAAGAATTGTATGGTTTCTCTTTATTCGGAAAGTGAATTTGCTCAAGAATGTACCATAGTTATAGTTTATTTACATATTTTGGTCATATGTACGACAATTTGATGTCATACTTATTTCATTGTACCGTTTTATATTTTCTAAATCTATAATAGCTGATAGAACTAGAATTACATCGTGGTTTCCTATTGGTCCCTGTGAACTGTGGCTTGTTTATTTGTTTTAAATGCCTGTTTATTGGTTATGTGTTGTCGTTTGTTTGGAAGAAAATAGGAAATGTGTTTTCAATTTAGATTCTTCTCTTAGATGTGGTTTGTAATGGATTATGTACTAGAAGTGTGTTTACTTTTTCTGTAGTGCAGTTATGTAATCATCATGTCGCTATCATAAGACAGTTGGATTCGTGTAACGCAATATACGAGTTGGAATATGCATGGGTACGTGAATATGCCAAGTGACGTTTTCAGCGAAATGTGCGTGGTGCAACTCCACTATTAACATGCAGTCAATAGGAAAAACTGCTTTGAAAAGTCACGAAAAATCGGCGAATCACGCATCTGCTGAAATTTTTCGCAAGAAAATGTTGCACATATATGCATTTTTCAACTCTCTAGGGACATAAAAAGATAACCCCAAGCTGGATGTTGTAGAAAAATGTAAGTTAGGTTATAACTACATTCAGTGGCGTAGCCAGGATTTTAGTTGCCGGGGGAACAATAGTTACCCATCACCCCCATTTGAAACGTTGGGGGGGGGGGGGTTCCGGGGGTCCTCCCACTAAAAATTTGAGTTTCAATGTGCACAATGAGACTATTTTAGCAGTTTTCCTATTCGAAATATATAAAATACCTAGCACAGTCATGCCATGTTTTCCATTGATTTTTTAAATGTTATTTCTTATAACTTTATCAGTAATTTTTAAAACTGTCATAAAGTGCATCTTAAAAATTTATTAAGAACGTGATTTTTATAACGATTAACGATACATTTTAACTGTTATTTATTATATGTTGGTATTTCATATAGGTGCAATCTCATTACAAATGTCTTTCAATTCAACTTATTTGAGAAATGCTATATTTTTAGCCTGAATGACCAGAAGAAAAACCGTTGTTATTTGTCATCAGTTAAAGGAAGTTCTCGTCTAGCACATGAACTATGATATATAACACGTCATAAGGTGTTTTGTTTAACACAAAACTGCCGTAATTATTGCCAGAATCTTTACATATTAGAATAAAGCACAGTCCAAATATGCACCTATATTTTTAAAAATATAGCACACATTTTAAACATATTTGTAACACCTTTAAAATAGATGTAACTGTTTTTTGAAAACTGATGTATCGAGAAAAATAACAACCGAGCTTGTAAATAGAAGCAGAACAGCATTCATTTGACTTTACGCCTTACGTTTCACCATTTAAGGTCACATAAATATGTTTTTGGACATCTTACCAGCTGGTTGCTAGCAAGCCAGTCCCTACACACCAGGAGGAACAAGCTTATCGCTGGCGATAGTAGTTGTATACAAGACTGCAGTGAAATCACTGCATGCCTCTTTAGTGTTCTGTTCATAAAGACGATGTTATTCTTTACGAATTCACCTGTCACGGTCGTATTTTAACCCATTTATGGCTTCCAGTGGATAAATAAGAGTGTTTAAAGAACTTAGATTTAACGCACACAAATAATTAGAATTCAAAACACAATGATTTAGCTGTCGAATACTTGCATCTCGCATAAACATGAACAGAACTAGATGAACCGAACCATACTTTTAAAAATTGAGTATTACTAAGGATTCGTGTATTTTGTATTGCATGAGCGAGAATCATTTACTTGTGTATTATGTTTACATGACACGAGTCACAACGGCTTTCTGCGGTTGTGATATTTTTCTATCATGCTTGACTTACTTGTATGTGAGTCGACAGCATATATTTTAATGTTAATTTTTGCATACTAGTAAATTTATTTTTAAAATAATATCACAATGTTTTTCCAGATATTACATTTTAATCCTAAATTAAAAATGTTTATATAGCTTCCGACGTTAACGTGTTTCATGACACCATGTTGAAGCGTTCGTCTTAGGTGGCCATTCTAGTAACTGCGACTGGATATATGTTTCCTGTTATATAGGAATATTTTCTCTCAGGAAAAATTATATGTTTGTAACTAACAAGATTCCCTGTAAACAATTATCACGCTACGGTAAACAACAATTATTTCGTGTGCCTCAAAATTATTGTAAGATTATTATTTCATAAAAAAAAAGCTACAGTTATATTATTTCATTAATGAATTTATATTCGCATAATATAAATGACACTGGCGTGCAAGGTTTTCATTGTAGTCTTTTTCCTACGGGACGTTATGCGATGAGCACATCTTATTTTTTAATAGTATGAAGTAAAGACTAACGCATGCCCCTCGCTTTGCAATTTACGAATTCAGGTAATATATTCGAAGTTACAATAGTGTATAAAAATCTTTTTTGCCATTTTGAGAGGCCCGAAAATCATGTTTCTAACAAGCGTGCTGAATTTCTGAAAACATAGAAACTAAGTTTCATGTTTGTGTTCTTTTCGTATATAAACAAAATACGAATAACTTAAGCGGTATCGCGTAAAAAATAAAACACGTGACACGCTGCGACGCCGTCCATGCGTCAGTCGAGGACTCCTCTTTATTGAGGGGCATGGAAAGTGAAAGCGTCTAGCGAGCGACTGGAATACTCCTTAAATAGTAGAACTTGTAAAAATCTGTAAATAAATAAATCATTTCTTAGCATGTATATCCTTATGGGAAGATACTGTTCAAATGTTATGGTATAGGTCCAATCGGTTTGGATTGGACATTGTTGAGTGGTTGAGGACATTCTCTTAGTTTATATTATGTTAGTTGGCCAAATTGATGGTTTGGTGGTGTTAGTTGAATTAAAAATACTATGTTTGAAATTGTTGAAAAAAACTTACGTGTTCGTCTAGAAGTTGAAACTGTTCTACCGCTACCTAATGTAGCAGTCTTACTCACCCAATTCTAGATATTAGTGAGTTCTTTGAGTGACAATTCACAACTCAGGCCCAATCACCAGACAAATTACATAAGAAACTTTACAAGACCTCATTGGCTCTACCTCTGAAAATTCATCAATCTCAACAACTCAGATAAAATCGCATGAACTCCTTTGCTGGACCGATTTCGGCAACTTTTAAAATATAAGTATTAAACGGTTTTTTGACATTCATCAGTGGTTATTTTGACCCGGCAAAGAAACTTTATTTCACTCAAAATGTTAGGTTTTGTAGTTTCTCTAAAACGTTTAGCTGGAAAAACAAGTGTAGTTTTTAAACACTCTACTCCCAACTATCTATTCTTTCACAAAATTACCTCAGAACTAAAAATTTTAATGTATAGCATGGCAAAGTTATCCCCACAGGGTTAAAATTCCCCGATTTACAGCAATAATAAGCAACATTTTAACTGTTCATACATCAGTGAAGTAATTAATTTAAAACCTTACCGGTACCATTACACCAGCATCGTCATCTTCCCTTTCATCTTGCTTCGGCACTTTGACAAAATATGACAATAGACTACTTCCGTTTTTTTTGTCACACATATCAAAACTTCCGTGCAACGTTACTTCACAAGAAATAAAGTTACATCATAAACAGCGTAAAAACGGCTCTAAAAATCTAATGTAGCACAGACAGTTACAGCACTGAAGAAGTGATGTCCTAAGTCTACAGACTGAGACTAGACTCATGTCATGTGGAAGACAAACTCGGCACGCTTTCTAGTCCCTCGTAGCAGGCAGTGCTATTGTTGTTTGAAGGGTGAATTCTTGCAGCTTTGTACAAAATACGCCTAATTCCAGCTTCCAGTGGACTAGACACATTCTTATTTTAAAAAAAAAACTATAACATTATGTATTTGTGAACATTTTAATAATTAAATCGCCGAAAACATTCTTAAATAACATATTTATGCAGCATTAGGTTTATATTTTTAAATTGGAGTCTTTCGATTTCAGGGAGGGGGGCTGGCCCCCTTGCCCCCCCCCCACCCGCCTTTTTGGATACGCCACTGACTACATTAGGGTTAGGAAGTTTTTATGGCAGTGTAAGTTGTGTGTGATAGCTTGGGGTGTTTGCTAAAATATGTGTGTGCTCGTAATTAAATAATCTCTCATGTAAGCCTTTGTTAGTAAGATTACCGGTTTTTTTTTTTGTAAATACTCTATCGTATACCGGCTAGACGGTTGATCAGTTGCATTGACAGGTATAGTTTATCAATGAAAATTGTTTGTGCAATGCTTAGTGGTAGTCCTACGTAAAGAAAAAATTTCGTTAGGTTATGTTATGTTAGTTTAGGATAGGTAACCTAATCTTATGTTACGTTACCCAACTAAATCTAACTTAACAAATAATTGTTTACATATGACTACTTCTAAACACTACAGTGACTTTTTATTCGTAAACTGAACCTGTAAAATCAGCAGTTTTGCCACTATACGATGAGTAGCTACTCTTGATATTAACCTTTTACTTGCACACTCCAATTTTTTTAAGTTCTATTTTGCTATTTAGGCGAACAAAAAAGTATCAAATTTTATTACAACTAGGCTTATTGATTTACATTTTCCACTCATTCGAGAAAATAACCAGCCAAACACCCTGGCAAACATTCTTAGTTCAGAAGCTACAAGTAAAGCTGAATTCATATGTTGTCTTAACTGTGTGATGAAACACATTTCTTATCACAGTGCTACAGGTAGTGTAGCTTGTTTTAAAGATATGTTTCCGGACATCATTTTTGTATCTAAAATGCAAATACAAAGAACCAAAGTAGCATACACCATGGTTCATAGCTTGGCCCTCCACTTTTGACAAAAATTACTTACATATGTAAAAAATGCTGATTACTTAGTTGTTGGGTTTTATGAAAGCGTAAACAAGGTTTCTCAGGAAGAGAAAATGGACGTTCATGTAAAATTTAGGCATTTGTCAAAAATTCAGTTTCGTCAAGGTACTTGTCATACGTTTTTTTTTTTTTTTTTTTTTTTAGGAAAATTTGTACAAGTGACTTACTCGTACTGTTGCTTTAACAGTAGAAGCAATGAGGAAAGTGATAGAGTAATCAATGGATGGTCCTAATGTTAATATGATTGGAAAGTCTTCTGTTCAGAAATGGCAGAAGGTCCATAGTCACCAGTTCCTTTAAGTATTTGGAGTTGTGGATTGCATGCATCCATGGGGCATTCAAAGCAGGAATTAAAAAGTCTGGCAGCAATATTATTTAGGTCCTACGAGCTGCATATAATTCATTTAAGGACTCTTCAGCTCGACGGGCAACATGTGCACAACGTACGGGGTCGTGGGGTCGTCACTGTTTCCATTGAAGTTCTGCTCGATTAGATGGGTAGAAAACTCTTCAGTTGTGTTGCGAGCACAATCTATATTAAGTCATCTAACAAAATTTGTAAATTTTATAGGGAAAGGAAAGTCTGCACAGATTTTTGGGTCGAAGAGCTTCAGAATATTTTCAGCAGCAGTGAAAGAACAATTTTGGCAGCTAAACTGGCATTGAGTGCAGCAGTGGCTGATATGGTAGAACCATTTCTGACACAGTTTCAAACAGATGAACCCATGGTGCCTTTCTCACACGCGCAGCTTACTACACTTGTTCGAGATATTTTCAAACGTATGGGAAAGCTGACTTCATTGAAGCTGCTACATCACTTAAAAACATTGTCCTTGATAACAGTAGTAACCTCATCAGCGTGAAATCATTTTACCTGGGATTCGCCGCGAGAAATGCTTTTAAAAATTGTGAAGGCACTACTGAACTGGAAATGTTACATTTCGGTAAAGATTGCCAGGCAAGTCTCCTTTGTTTGCTGCAAGAATTAATGGAGCGGTCACCTCTTCATTGTAAACTTACCAGAGCAATTTATTTTCTTGATTCAAGTGTAATTGCACAAAGTACTTCGGTTGCGCAAGGGCGACTGACATTGTGCCTTGAAATAACGGTAGGAAACAATTGACTGTTAGGCACTGTAGCTGACAAAATTCAGCTGGAGTTCAAGAAATAATGCTCGGTACCCATTGTCATATCAGCTGTAAAGTCGTATTATAGGAGTAATACACGACTAGATCAATTTTGGACAACCACTTTGCAGTCTGCTGGACAGGAATCAGGAAACCTCATGTCTCTAGTTAAGACGACTTTGATCATGTCTGACGGAAATGCTTTCTTGGAAAGGGGCTTTTCGATAAATTCTGAATGTATTTTGGAAAATCAATCTGAAGAAAGTCTTGTTACACTTTGGAAAGTTTATGATGCGGTAACTGTGGCTGGAGGTGTTCCTTCAGTGAACGTCACATTCTCTTCGAAATGCACATGCTCGCTATGTTAAATTTATGAAAAATAAAAGGGATGAAGAAAATAGCAGAAAATTGCACAACTAAGCAAGAAACGTGCAGTTGAAGAGAGGAAAATCTTAGAAGCAAAAACAGCCAAGTTGCTTAATGAAACAATGAAGGAAGTGGCACTAACTGACGATCAGTTAAAGTCGCTGAGCGGTTAAATTAAAATGATTTTTTCGTGTGTGATTTACGAATGCACGTATTGGAATATTGTATGCCGTCCAGTTGAATTATTTAGTGTACGTACAGTTTTGTGGAAACAGGTCGTAATTGAGTGTTCAGTGTAAATGGACACAGAAAGTGTGTAATCTGTATTCACATAAATTTCTATTAGTTTATGACTAAGACAACATTGACTTTCTGTGAAGCAATGGGGAACTGAATCCAACCAGTAGCCTAACTCTATTTTGTGATTACAGTAGGCTGTGTTAACCAGATCTATATTAAATATTCATGTATGGATTTTCATTGTGACATATTTTGCTATTAAGGGGGAATAACAGTCTGTGGCAGACAGATCTTCCAAGACGTGCGATTTAACTTTATGAAAGTGCTACCTGCATTTACATTGGAGGGAAATATAACCTACTGGTGAGTACAATAAAGTTGTTGGCCAATTTTTTCCTCAGTTGTGTTTAGATTTTTCACTAACATTATTATGGTAAACACTTTTTTTGTGAAAATGTAGGACTGCAACTAGATAACGTACTTAAGTCTTTAGTTTTTCAGTGGTTTCAAAAATATGTTTTGTTGCAAATTAATACATATATCAAAAATTCATTCTTACAGTTTTAACTTTTATATATCATCGTTAGTATCTTAATTTTTCTGTTGCAATACACCAAATGGATTTTTAGATCCTTGCCCCTAAAATATCACATATTTTGTTGTCAAAGTAAGCCAAAATGAAGCGAAAAAAATTGCTAACAAACTGTATTATATTTTAATAAACGCTCTGGAAAAATTGTGTATCGTATGACTGTACACAGTCTCAAATTTTTTAATATTTGGTTACGACATTATTTTCCTATATCAGATTGTAAATGTTTAGTTTTATGAGTGACTATTATACTTTTAAACGCTACAGTTATATTTTCTGCAGTTTTATCTTTAATTAGTATTGCCTACGAAAATTAAAAAAAACAATAACAGTTAACTTTACTTAAGTCATTGTTAATTTTTTAAATGCCTTTCAGTGAACCTAAACCCATTTAGACTAAATCTGCTTGCTAGAGATCATTAGTACCAAAAGATAAAACTGATCTATTATATTTTTAGATCTGTTTTATTAATTTCCTTTGCAATATCTTCTTTAATATTCCCACCTATGAACATATATTTTAGTACCACAATTAATTCAAATACTTTAAATTACAGTTTTTCCATTTTCGTTTGTTCATAAGAAATATTAGCACTTGGAGTGTGATTTTTACATTTTAGACAAAACGCATTTAAATTATTAAAATCTATTTATATATACAATTAATGAAATTATTATTGTTAATAAATGTATACTATATAAATAAAAAGAAAAATAATAAAACATGGAACCATTTTGTACATTAAAAATAATAAACTTACATGCACTTGTAAAGGAGTTTTAATGATTATTTACAACAATAATGGTCATTGCTTTGAGGTTATAGATATAGTTGAAATTTTAGAACATGAAGATATACATTAAGCATTTAAATATCATGTTAAAGAAAAACACCGTATTAACTATGAAAATATAAAGTATGTTGATTCGCCCACCATATTGAATAAACATCCGCACACACAGAGTGTGTGAATCTACCTGGATTATATTCTTAAATTATAAAATCAAAATTCAAGTATGCAGAATATTTTCAAGATTGGGTAACTGAACTAGTTTTACCATCTATAAGAAAATTTGGAGTATATAAATTACAAAAACAATAAGAACAACTTCCAATGTAACTACAAGAAATAAAAGAAAAAAATATATAATTGAGTAAAATATATAAAAAGAGTCAAAAATCGAAAAGAAAAAAAATATATACACATACATTATTACTACAAAGTCACATCATAATGGACATTTTTATAAAATTGGTGGTACAGCTAAAGATAACTGTAGGATAAGACATTCAATATACAATACTGGCAAACATTCTCATGACGAATTTAAATATTGTTATTTGGAGGAGTGTGTAAATTATCGCATTACTGAAGAATGATATAAAATATAAAGAGAGAAATAATTATACAACATAAATATAAATTGTATAAAAAATTACTTTATCAATTTTATTTACACAATGAACAACTTATTACTAAACGGGTTGAGTAAAAACGAAGATGGTATTTGAGACAAAATATTTAACATAATATTATTACCACCCCAAAATCTTGAAACATTAAAAATTACTCGAGAAATAACAACCAAAGTTGGTGACAGGACAAATTAATAAACTTGTGTTAGATGATTTAGATGAAGAAAATTTAAATAACATCATTCTTTAAGTGTATGGTAATCTTGACGGTAAAGATAATATTCGACGAAAAATATTGGAAATTTATTTTTATTCTAAAGGATATGAAATAAGGAGAAAAGAAATATATGGCACTTATAGATGGATGTGTTCAAAAAAGTTAATCCAAACATAACATTTTAGATTTAGTGTGTTAAATAATTTATATGATATTTTGAGCCAATTGAATAGCCATTTGAGTATAAAAAACTTTTGTATTATAAGTTTTTATTCTATTTAAATGATAATGGAAAAACGAGCTAGAAAAATTTACTAAGAATACGGCAGCTGATTAAAAAAATTTAAAGAATTCAAAAAACATAAAAAACCATAAAAAACTTAAACATAATAAACAAGAACAACCAATGATAGATACAACTGGTAATTTAGGCAAAAATATATTAAAAAGTTACAAGATGAGAATAAGAATTTAATTACTACACTTATCCCCGCGGTTATCCGCCAACACCAGAAGAAACATCTTTTGAAACGCAATTATTTTCAGACAGTGAACCTCAACAAATTTTCGGTATTAAACCACTTTCTACCAATAATCTCTGTAAAGATAATGGCTCAAAAACTTGATGTTATTAACTTAAATATGGTCCAGGAACTAGACTCGAAGAAAGATTAGAAAGAAATGATAAAACAATAAATCCTTAGATGCTGCAGCAATGGAACATGATATTACTTATCACAATCATAAAGATTTAGCTGAAAAACCTGTATCTGATTAAGAATTAGAAAATAAAGCTTTTAAAAGAGTTTTTGCTCCGGATGCGGATTTGAACGAAAAAATACGGACTTGTGTGACTGGATCAGCTATGCATATGAAGCATAAACTTGGTTGGGGAACAAAAATAAAACAATATTACGTTTTTATATAATTTTATTACATTTTATGTATAATTGTATTATCTTTTAAAAAATAATATTAATAAAAATATGTATACACAAATGAAGGTTAAAAATATTTTGTTTCAACTTTCTAGTGATGAACTGAGGAGTTTAAATACAGATTATTTAAAAAAAAAAGAATAACTTGACCATAAAAATAAGAAGCTTAGAGATTGTAAAGGAATGTTTCTTACTATTTCTATACCACAACTAAAAAAATATCGATAGATATATTATCTGGAAATGGTTTAACAATTCATATAAGTGGATTTTTACAATTCAATAGTCCTGCATTAAGTGCTCTAGGATCATTAATTGAGGGTGTATCAAATGCTGTTTCGGATTCAAATAATGCTGAAAAGGAAGATCAGGAATTAGAAGAATTCAGACGTAATTTGGAAATGGAAAAACTAGGGAAGTGTAAAAAAAATTTCGAAAAAAAAAAAAAAAAAAAAAAAAAAAACTTTATTCAGTAATTTTGACAATAAAACTATTATTAAAAAATTAAAAGTTAAACATATTCGCAGTGTGTTATGATTGGTGAGTTACCTAAATTACCACTTATAAAAAAGTGTGGAATAGGTAATTTAGATGTTTCTAATAATTCTGGTACACAGTGGATTGAAAAGAAAATAATAACATGAATTTTTTTATTCTTTTGGATATAATCCACATTGAAAATTATTTGAATACCTCAATAGTGAAATAATTTATAATGATGATAGAATACAAAATTTTAATGATGTTATATGTGGTCATTTACGTGTGATAGTACTAGACCATCTATCTCATGAGTTTAAATTTTCAAAAATTATTTATTTATTGATAAACAATGGATATCTTTGGAAATGTGTTAAAGAATTCACAAGATCAACTTGATAATATTGTTAAGAATTAAGAATCAAAATATGATACTTTTGATTTAAAACAGGTGTTGATACAGGTGTTTCAGATTTAATTTCTCAATTTAAAAAATTTTTCTACTCTTACTGATATTTATATTTTTATTTGTTGCCATAGGCTTGTAAGGGTTTCTGATCGTATTGATTAAACTGATTCAGTTAATGAGCAATTTTTAGATAAAGAGTTAACTGATACTAAAATAACAATTGCCAGAGAAATAAGTGATAAACCATTTTAGATAAAAATAAAATGGTTAGTTACACGGAACTAAAATAACAATTCGTAGAGAAACAAATTATAAATTGCAAAATTTAGATAAACACTTAAGTGATAAATTATACGAAACTAAATCATCAAACGATACTGAATTAGATTATTAATAACAAAATTATATAAAGAATTAAGTAATAAGTTATGCCAAACTAGTATAAAAATTGATACAGAAATAACTGAAAAAAAAAAAGCAAAATTTTAATCAGTCACTTTTAAATTATTATGATACAGTAATAAATACGAAAGTTGTAAATGCTATAAATAATTATAGGGTTTATTTTAGTCAAACACTAAAAAATATGAAGATGAAATTAATTATTCGAATCAGTTATTATCTCAAAATTAAAATATATTAATACTAAATGACACAATCGTAATGTACTAGATGATGAAATTGTATTCATTGAAATAATAATGATGTATACATATTTTTTCAATTAATTAATTATGTAATAAATAATGGCTATCTTTGGAAATGTTTTAAAGAAATCTTGGGCTAAAAAAACGTATTTGGTTTGAAGGTCAAATTAAAAATCTGTAACACTTCCACACTTCAATCAATGATTTTGTACCAACTTTATCTAGAAATATGCAATTGTTTTATAATGATTTGTTTCCATACTTAGAACTAAATATTAAAGTAGATCCTGAAGGTGAAAGACTTAGAAGTGTATGTAATCCAATTGCACCTATTGACGCTGTTAATTTAGAGTATTTTCAGTCTAGTGGGATAAATATTATTAATTTAATTGGAAAATAAAGTGAGAAAGAATAAATGGTGTACTTGGGTACTAATCTAACTAAATATATTTTTACGATGGCTGGGGTAGTAAATGAAATAATAATTAAGCCAAATGATTACAAACAAATTATTGAATTTTATCGCACTGTTATTCATCCTAAAACTAGGATTCCTAAATTTGAAAAAAAAATTGTTTGAACCATTTGATGTTGAACATTATGATAATATAGCAGAAGGTACTGCTATATTCGTTAACATTATTATGATATATAAATATATTTAACTTACATTTATGAAATCCTTTTTCTTATTACAATATTGCGGGAAATTGTAGTACGCGTGTGCATGAAAAATGTGCGCCCGAGTACAATGAGGACTTAGAAGATAAGAGATACATCTGCAGCAATATCAGTTGTGTTAAGTCCTGCGAAATGTTCCGGTCGCCAAATAAACAATCTCCCATCGTACTGCGATTAGAATCGAGTATCTCCAAAAGTGAGTATGAACAGTTTCAGCAGCCTTCGAATCTTCTAATATCTCTAGCAAGTAAAATTGACATAGTCGTTAATGAAATGAAAGACCTTAAAGAAGAGAACGTTATCCTGCGTACAGCGATAAGCAGTGTAATGGATGCCGTAAATCAAGGACTTAGCTGCAAAAATTGTCTCTCTTCCAACACACAGTCAAAACATAGTAATATCTTTGAAAAGCCTTCGTATAATCCAGTAACGGGTAACTCTGGTAAAGGTTCAAATGTGACACATCAGCAGCAACAGCAGCAACAACAGTTGAGCTCTCACCAGGCACGTGGCCCCCCTCCCTCTTCAGGAGAGCTAAGCCGTAATGCTGAGGCCAGTCGACACGCTTCTGCTGACGGTGATGGTTACACTGAGGTTTCCGGACGACGTCACAAGACTCAACACACACTGAACAGTTCCGCTGATCGTGCCAAGACTCGCAAGCCAGCTGAGTTAGGTGTCCGTAACAGCTCGACACTAAGAACTATTTCAAAACTGCCCAGAAGAACCAAGGCTTTGTTTGTTACACGCTTTGAACCTGACGTCACTGAACAAGAAGTCAAGTCGTATATTAATAACGAACTTAACTGACGCAACTACAAGTTACAAAAATGCGCACAAAATATGACACTTACGCGTCCTTTCACATAGCTGTAACTGAACATGATTTTGACAGCATAAACAACACAGTATTTTGGCCAGCGGGTTGTCTCATCAGCCCCTTCTATGGTCGTTTAAAACCAGATCAATTTTACTGTCATCAAACTAAGCAACAACCAAGGTCTTCTGATAATGTACACACGCAACATACGTCTCAACACGAAGCTTCGTCCGTGGCCAATCAAAATGTATTTCTTGATGAGGCTGCCGGAGGGCCCATCAACTGATTAGTAGGCTAGTTTATGTCGAGTGCAGGAAAGTTAACTTATCTTTATTATCAAAATGTTCGTGGCTTACGTACCAAAACATCAGAATTTTATGTGAGCGTCATTTCTGATTGCCATCCAATAGTTTGCTTAACTGAAACATGGTTTAACAATAATATCGTTAACTCTCATTACTTCCCTCAACACTATGATATATTCCGGAACGATAGAAATTCCGAACTCACGTCTTTTAGCCGAGGTGGTGGAGTATTAATAGCAGTTGATAAAAACATTTCTCCCTTTTCTTTTCTTAGGCATGATTTACCAGATCCACATATTGAAGCCATATGGGTAGAAATAGCAGTTACTTCTCAATACAAAATTCTTATTGGATGTATTTATGTTCCTCCAAATAGTAATGTTGAAGATTTTCAGAAATACTTGACTTTTCTTGAGAATAAATTAGCAGCTTATTCTCATCACATTGTTCTCGTAGGTGATTTTAATGTTCCTGGCATAAATTGGAAGTATAAACACGTCCAGAATGTATCCCACTATTATTGTAAAATTAGAGGCCAATGCCTACTTAGTTTCACCGCTACCTTAAATTTACATCAGTATAACACCACTATTAGATCTAGTATATTCTAACGAATTTATTCATTCGCCAACGAAATGTGACGACCCTTTGGTAAATGAAGATGGGTTTCATCCCGCATTAACCTGTTATTTTGGATAGAAATTTCCGCCTAAACTCAACTGCAACAATGACTATATAATAAGGGATTATTCTAAAGGTGATTATTTGTCTGTATTCTTATCCCTAAGAGATACTAACTGGAAATATATATATATATGTATATATATATACTATGACTGATGTGAATTACATGGTCGAATATTTATCAACTAAGGTATGTGATGTTATTAATCACTTTATACCTACTAGGACGTGTAAAAACAATAAATATCCTGTATGGTTTTCTAAAGAACTAATCAGACTTATTAAATCTAAAGCACGCCGACATAAAATATACAAAAGAAAGCAAACAAGACATAACTATAACCGCTTTTCAAATTTACGGAAACTAGTCAAAACAAAAATAAAAAATTGTAAGCTGAGTTGGTTCAGATCTGTCGACCAAAACTTAAATCTGACCCAAAGAAATTTTGAAACTTTGTTAAACTTATGAAAAATGGTTTTAACGAAAACATTAATCTAAATGTAGATGGAAAAATTATCTCTGAACCTTCCCTTGTTGCAAACCATTTTGGCAAAAGTTTCTCTGACGTGTTTGTGAAATCTAAAAATAAAGGCAAAATAGTGGCAGACAATGATGTATCTAAATTGCATCTATTTATACCTCTTGTAGACACAAGTTTGGTTTTGTCGGCAATTAAGTGTTTAAAATCAAGTAAGTCTGTGTGTTATGATAAGATCCGTAGCTTTATAATTAAAGGGTGTTCAACTATTTTTGCTCCTATACTGGCTCATATATTTAATACCAGTCTTTCCACAGGAATTTTTCCTAATTCCTGGAAAACTGTCATTGTTATACCCATATTTAAGAAGGGTGATAAATGTCACCCTTCTAACTACAGGCCAATAACATTACTTAGCCCTTTTTCTAAGATTTTTGAAAAGATAATTCGCCAACACCTCTTTTTTCATTTAAAAAATCACATCTCTGATAGACAACATGGTTTCATGCCTGGAAGAACAACAACTACTAATTTATTTAATTTCATTAGTAAAATCCATACTGATACTACCTCCAGATTACAGAATGATGTTATATATTTTGATTTCAGTAAAGCTTTTGATACTTGTCAACATTTTATAATTCTAAATAAACTTTCTGCTTTTGGCTTAGACAGGGGCTATGTAAATTGATTCACTAGTTACTTACAGTCAAGAAACTTTCTACTTAAAATTGAAAACGTTTTATTTTCTAAATTTTATATAGCTTCTGGAGTTCCTCAAGGGGGCACTTTATCCTTTATTGTTTAGTATTTTTGTTGATGATATTGTGCAGTTTATAAAATATTCAGGTTGTTTACTTTATGCTGATGACCTTAAGATATTTAAAGTGATCAAAGATGCAACGGATAGCCTCAAATTACAAGCAGATATAGACGCTATTGTCAGCTGGTGTTCTAGAAATGAAATGGAGTTTAATATTTCAAAAATGCAATGCATAACTTTTACTCCAAAGACACATTATTTGATTTATAACTACCATATAAAACAGACTGTAATAAACCGCGTGACAACTGTCCGTGATCTAGGAATATTGTTAGATACAAAATTACTGTTCCACCGCATTGATATGTTAGTTAACAATGTATCAAGAACTGTAGGTCTAATTTCTCATGTCACTAAACAAGCTACTTAGGGCCGGTTTCACCAAGCAAGATTAAGGAATATTATCTAGATTAAGTAGTAAAATATCTCGATTTTCAGTCACTTATGTTTCACCACACACTTAATCTCGATTTTCTTGGGTTATCGAGATTAAATAGTTAACCTTCCAATTTTGGCCGATTTTAGTCACATTGTCGAGATTAACTCATAACATATGTTGTTTGTAAACAACAACTGGTGAGAGGTCTGACAATTCGCAATTCAAAAAGTGTATTACAATGGCTCAAAGGATGTAGAATCCATATTATTTTGAAGAACATAACGATGCTGACTTCAGATTACGTTTTCGTGTCAAAATAATTTGCCCACAGATATTTTGAATGGATTGACGATCGTCTAGGAGGTCAATATGCAAGTTGATATGTATTAAAATT
>PNEQ01013135.1:0-20004 GCA_003012365.1 Medauroidea extradentata
CTGCAACCTCTGCCGCAGCAAATCACAAATATCGCGGCACATCTCTTTACTTAATCGAAAAAGTCTTCGAAAACTTATTTCCGGCATAGTGAAAGGGTCACTCATGTCTCTCACACGCTGCCGCATTATCCTAAGCCGCCTCCTTTCCACTCTCCTCTGCAAAAATACCAAATGCAACTCGAGAAAGGGATCGACGTCCACCATTGCAACAACAGAATAGTCTCTAGCGACTCGTTGCGCGCACTATACACGTCGTGTTAGTTTGCGAGCGGCTTGCGACAGACTTTGCGATACGTGTGCGATATGTTAACTGTCCACAGTCGCAAAGTGAGGGAGTTGTAATCGCTTTGATCGCAAAGTCTAGTTTAGCGTGTGTAGCGATCGCAAAACTGCTTTGCGATGCGGTCATAATACACCCGCAGGTTGTAATTGTGTTTATGTTATGTCAGTGGTATTGTAACGATTATTTAACCTTTTCATCTCGTAGCATGTTATGATGTGATTGTTATTTTGATGTTTTTTGCAGAAGCTTCTTCATCCAAGAACATTTGTATTCTAGCTGTTGCAAAACAAGATCCTGCTTCGTCAAAGGGCAGTTCTACTCCACCTGTTACAGAATCAAATCCTTCTTCATCGAAGGGCAGTTCTTTTTCACATGCTCCAGAACTAGATCCTTCTTCATCAAAGGGCAGTTCTACATCTGCTACAGAACTAGATCCTTCTTCGTCGAAGGGCAGTTCTTCTCCACCTGCTACAGAACTATATCCTTCTTCATAGAAGAGCAGTTCTTCTCCACCTGCTACAGAATCAAATCCTTCTTCGTCGAATGGCAGTTCCACTTCACCTGCTCCAGAGCCAGAATCTTCTTCATTGAATGTCAGTTCTACTCCACCTGTTCCAGAATCAAATCCTTCTTCGTCGAAGGGCAGTTCTACTTCACTTGCTCCGGAACCAAAGTGCAGTCGTGTTTCTCGTCAGCGGAACACAAACAAAAATACCTATGAGAAGTTGGGCTATGGTGAGGTTACAAACACACCAGTAAAGAGTAGACTGTGCATATAACTCCCCAACATGACTAAAACGGTTGGAATGCTTCAACAAGAACTGGACCAGTTGAAGGATTTATCCAAATACCAGAATTTGAAATCCCTACTACACTCGATGCTGCAGCCTTCTCTCTTTCATTTGGTGAAGGCAGATTTACGTAACAGCAAAATAATAGGGAACGGTAACCATTGCAAACTTGAGAAAAAGTTTGTAGCCTTAGGTATATTTAAGCGAAGTCCACGTGCCTATGACCTTGTATGCCTTCAGTAAGAACATTGATTCGATTACTCCACAAAGTTCCACTTTCTCCTGGCATAAAGCACTGTGTCATAAATGAATTAAAAGATCGTATTGCAGGATTCATCCCTAGAGACAGGGTTATGACACTCATGTTTGAGGAAATGTTCCTCAAAAGCAGACTTTTGTATAATGAAATGTCTGGCAAAGTTGTCGGATACGAAGACTTTGGGAACAATGACAGAACAGATAAGATTGCAGATCATACACTTGTTTTTATGGTTCAGGGTGTTGCACGAAAGTACAAACAGCTAGTTGCTTACTACTTTGTGAAGAATACTGTAAAGATCACAAAATTGAAAGCTATTATAGTTGAGGTCATTTCAGCTCTCCAAGCTGATGGATTTGTTGTAGTTGCTACAGTTTGTGACCAGGGTTCAACAAATCGGGGACACTCAACCAACTAAAACAAGAAGCTCAACCTGGTGTGACGGAATCAAAACCTTTCTTCTTCGTCAACAACCAAAACATGTTTATTATTTATGACATACCACGCCTTTTCAAATGCATAAGGAATGTTTTTTTTTTTGGCTGCAGATCATCTGGAATGGGATGGCCTAATAGCACAGTGGCAAAACATTATAGATTCGGGGGAAATGGATGAGCAGCATTTTTTAAGAAATGCATACCACTTGAGTGAGTCATATACAACCTAAGGGAATGGCCAAGATGAAGGTGAAACTTGCTGCCCAGACAATAAGTTACAAGACCAGTGCAGCTCTTCTTACAAACCAACTTTTAAAAGGCGGTCAGGGACCAATGTCTATTGTTGGAGCTGGTGACACAGCAAATATTGTAAAGGAGCTTGATCTGCTGTTTGATGCCTTGAATGGGCCATCAAAGCCTAGTGATAAGAAGCCTCCCAAGCCTACAGGGACAGGTACTCGTCCCAGACGACATAATGTGTCATCCAATTCCAGTCACATTCAGTTCTGGCACGAAATGTCTCGAAAATTAGAATCTATGAAATGCCATGTATGGAATGACAAGAAAGAATTTGTGGATGAAGTCCAGTACCACAGAAAGGATTCATAGACACATTGAAATCTCTTAAACTACTTTGGGAATACCTAAGGAAAAGTCATGACTTCAAGATTCTAAACCTCAGGCAGCTGAATCAAGACCCCTTGGAAAACTTATTTGGAATGATAAGACAACAGGCTGGAGCCAATGTCAACCATACTTGCTTGCATTTCCCAGCAAATTTGAAAACCTTTATTATTACAAATGTTTCGGGAAGTCATAATCGTGGTTTCAACTGTCAAGCTGATAATAGTGTGCTCCTCTGTGACTTGCAAAACTTCATTCTCCAAAGCGTGCAAGAAGGTGCCATGAATGTAAATGACATGGATGATGGAGTGGAGATTAATCTTCCAAGTTCAGATCTCTGCAGGGACACTGACATTTTGGAAGAAACATTGAGTATCCGTGAAGATGACAGTGTTATTGCCAGAAGCCTTGAAGATCTTGACTCGCAGTCGCCAACTTATGTCGCAGGTTACATAGGCAGGAAGATCATGTTGGAAAAGTGTGCAGTGTGTGAGGCTTCTCTTAGAGCTTCTGAGTTAGGACCGCAGCACGTCTATACTCAAAATAGAGAATGGAATGCTGATAACATTTCCTTGTTTCCTGCCTCAGCTAATCTAATTCAGGCTGTGCTTGATGCTAGATATGTTTTCTTGTCTGATATTGCTCCTGATTTGCATAAATCTACACTGAAGTCTGATGCTGAGATTAAAATTTTGCTGGCCATCAATCCAGTATGGCTCGACTGTCCATTGCATGGAAGCATGTTACTCAAAAAATTCACAGAGCTGATATCTCAGTTACTTATTAGGACTAGGTGCAAGCGACTGAATGAAGGTGTGTGTAAAGTGGAGGAAAAAGTTAAATTACCAAGGATAGTATTCAAAGGAACAAAACGAAAACTATCTGCTGAATCAACAGACTACAGAAGAATGTCATAAACAGGCATAGCAATACAGCATATGACAATACAACATTATGACAAGCAATGCAGCAAGAAACAAATACATAACTTAAGTAGAAGAGCCACGACAGGCATAGGTGCAGTAAACTCTGAGTAAAATTTATATACTGTACTACTAACAGCAATATATAAGTGCCACAATTCAAATTGAGAATAGTGGAACTGTGTACTTTGCAACTTTAAATGTATAGCCATATCTGATATGTAATTGTAATAACTTCCGGAAAGACCCTAGATTTGAAGAAGACCCCACAAATTGAAATGTGTGTTCTGTTGGCACTTCTGAGGATGACTTGTATATATGTATTGGAAGTTCTGAATGTATGACTTCAGATGTGTTGCATCCACACAAGCTTGCTTTCATCGTAACACAGGCTGCTTGTAAAATTTCAGTGTGTGGTCACATGAAAGCTGTTGGATTCGATTTTGAAAATCATTCTCAGAGTACGGACTTGATCCATTGCCATTCTACTCGAGTTTGACCGAGTGATTGTTTCTATACAATTGTATGTATCCAGTTCAAGTGCCATTTTCATCTGTCGTTATGAAATTTCTGACTACATTGCAACTTTGTCAAAAATGTTTCAGCAAACCACAGAGATTAGTCCTCAAACTCCTGTGGTGGTGGAAGGAGAGGGATTAAATAGTTACTGAAGGAAATCTGCTGCACAGCAGAGCAAAGTAATCTCAAAAGTCTCTGTGTGCATTTTTGTACAACTTTTCTGTGTTGTGGGTGACAATTTTGTGTTGCACAAACTGCAAGCATTTAATCAGCCTCTTGATAACTTAAAAATTTAGGAGTGTTTATGTGTAGTGTTTCAAAAATATTCCTAATTGTAGTCAAGATAAATATTTTGTGACTATTTTTCATATTTATGAGTCATACTTTTGTACAAATGACTACATAAGACGTGTGCCAATTACTAGGCCCAGTTAGATTGCACCAGATGATGTTCGCAAAAAAAACTCCGCAGTAACAACCAAAGTATGCTCAATAACGTGTGAACTTACAGACCACAGCATGAAAATTTATGTGCTGCATAAAATCTGTGGATAATCCTGAATGACATGGTGGCCAACAAATTGCTTTATTTACATTGCAAAGGAATTGTCATATTCTTGTCCGTCTGTACATCAGCCTTACATGCAATACTGAAGCAGTGAGCCATATAATACGGCATTTGTTACATAAATTACCTGCTGTCGGCGGACCACCCAAAATTCTGTAGTTCATATTGTCATGCACTACACACACAGCTGACATTTCGTGGTAATCTTGTTTAAATAACATAATATAAATGTATAGTTATTAATGATAATGTCATAGCCTCGTAAGTCAAATTGACATTGAAACAGTTCTGTCTAAATTACATCAGCTGTTATATGAAGTGATTGTTACCCATCCTTCTTACAATATTGTATTGGCAAGTTATGTTTAATATAGGCGTAGGTTGGTATTCTAATACCATAAAATAGTACAGATTTTACTAACCTCTTAGATTTATTTGGTACAAAACCCAATAATCAATCAAATGACACCTTGTAAAGACCCTAGACGGGAAGTTACATTGACACAATTTCAAATAATAATACTGTATAGTAATAACTTTTTTACACTCACAATTGGAATTATGCCCGGTGGCAAGCAGACTCCTTGCCATCCCTCAGCACCAATCCTCCAGTCCCCTCTTTAACCTTCCAACCCCCCACACAGTCACCAACTCCTCACCAGCACTGCCCTTCTACCCCTCTCCGTTCTCGTCTACACCCTCATATTTCGTCGTTGTTGTTATATTTCCCCTTAAAAGTTCCCTTAGTTAATTTTCAGGTTGAACTGTCCCTTCTCCCTCCCCTTTTAATCACCTTTAACCTGACCATCCTTTTCATTCTCCTCCTGTCCCTCAATTGTCTCCACCCCAATTCGTTCATCGTCATACTAGGCCTAAAGTTCCTTTACTCCTCACCAGCCTGACCCTGCCTTTTCTATTTAGTCATCACCCATTTCGCTGTACTTCTCTGCACCTTCTCCAGATTTTGAACCTCTACGTACGGATCCCACTCCATTGCAGCATATTCCAATACTGGACGAACTATCGTGCAATATGCAATTCCCTTCACCTCACCCCTAACCATCCCCCACCCACACCAACATCTCGAGCAGTCCTAAAGCTCTTCTTTCCTTCTTAACCACTCTTGTCACCTGCTTTGTCCACCTTAGATCCGCCTGTATCACAACACCAAAATACTTATATTCTGTTGTTTACACTATCTCCTGCCCATCCCATCTGCATACTCGTATACCTCTCAACTTACCACTCTCTTCTTAGTAAACCGCACCACTTGATTTCACGCACATTAAGCTTCATTATGTTCTCCACCGTCCAAAACCAAAACCTATCAATATCCTCCTGCAAGTTGATTCCACTACCCACCTCTGTATATAATACACAGTCATCTGCAAACAATCTTATTTTACCTGCAATCCTAAATCCCGTGTCATTCCCCATTATAGTGAATAACAAAGGCCCCAACACACTTCCCTGCAGCACGTCTGATGTAGTCTCTCCTTCCTCTGACATTGCCTCCCCCACTTTCACTCTCTGACTTCGTCGCCTGAGAAAGTCCTTAATCCAATATACCACCAGCTTGTCACCCAGCTGTCCTTCCACTTTTCTCAACAAGATTCAAAAACTCTGTCAAAAGCCTTCTCTAAGTCTATGAATCAGGCATCCACCTGCTTCCCCTCATCAACTTCCTGAACCAGATCCTCCAACAAACCTGCCAACTTAGTCACACCAACATCCCTTTCTAAATCCGTGTTGGTATTCTTGTATCCATTTGCTGTTATTCATAACATTTACCACATATTGTAAAATCAACCTATCCATCACCTTCCCTGTATTCGATGTGAGACTCACTGGCCTGTAACTACCTGACTTCCCCTTCTCCTCTCCCTGCTCATACACTGGGACCACTAACGCCTTCTTCCAACCTTATGGTATCCTTGCCTCCTCCAGCAACCCACCCAACAACACCCCTAGATATCTGACCAGCTCCTTCCCTCCAAACTTGAGTGCGCCATTCCCTATACCATCTGGCCCCACTGCCTAATTGCTTCTCAATTTCTTAATACCTCTTTCTATACCACAGTACATGCAGAACCTGTTATTAACCCTATTACCTCCTATTGATGATCTACTTCAGTTGTCCTTTGCCTCATACACTGGCATGTATTGTGCCCGCAACAGTTCAGCCCTTCCATCAGCTCCTCTCAAAGTTGACATCCCCTCCCATCCACCTTTTACCTTTCTAAGGTAACCAAATAATTTTCCCTATTCCTTGCTGCCCCATGCAATCCTTTGGCTATTATAGGATGAAAAAGTCATGAGGTTTTGAAGGCTTGATGTCATTCTACTGGCAGGTTACACTTGCTCATAGTTTGTGTGTGTAGGTTATACATTAATACGCTTCAGAAAATGAATTGCTTTAATCAATTTGTACTTTAATTACTGTTTAAATAATATGAAGTAATTATCATAATGCTATTGTTTTCTGCTATTTGTTATCATCATTGTGCTTTACGTGGATTGATATTGCAATGTTTTCCTGCAATTGATAACGTGTTTTAACGAGTGAAGGCTGACAAAAACTTTAGAAAAGCGGGGTTGAGCTGTTGTCTGTGAAACATTTCTCACAAACTAGGGGTATTTGTGTGGGGACCACTTTCTCTTGAAAAAATTTAATTTCTGGGTGTAAAGGGCATTATTGTATTTATAATATGTAAATATAGAATGTATAGCTGGTAAACAAATTGTATATATATTTTAAGGTTCCAGTTGTGATATGCCCTACACCCCATGATCTGCCATTGGTTTTAACTGTGGACAATTTGTATTTTTAAATAATTTAAACAAAGAAAAGGTGGGAAATGACCACTTGGAGATGTACAAGTATTTACAAGAACAGTACATCTCTGTCTACGTGTTTTAGTATTTTTAAATAATGTTTCACTACGGACATAATTATCGGGGGTTAAAATTTTACTAGAATGATATTTAATGCACATACTTTTTTCAAAACCAAAATTTGAAACGCAATACTAATTATTGAAATAAATAACTCATTTTATGATGATAAATTCAAGTGTTTTACAGTGTAGGTAGAAGCAGATCAAAATAGTGAGATTACAGTGATAAACATAATTGAGAGTCCATATTCTTCTTATATATCTTCCACTTGCATCAAGCATTTCTATGTAATTTGTTTGGCAAATTTCATTTGTCAATTGCAGTGAAACACTACGTCTTTGTCTTTATGCAATCCATAAAATAAACACGTAAAATGACATAGCTTGCATCATAAATTAGTTTAGCTTGCTGTAAGCAATTACAATACTGTATGTATCTAGTAGTAAGGCGTACATATTAACTGTAAACTTATACCTACAGAAAATTATAAATGTATTAACAGCCTTCTGTTATTTCCTTAATTTTTTAGAACATCGTCCAGCATTACTTTGTAGATGCTGAAAGAAACATTAGATTCGCCAGCAGTAATTACGGAGGAATCCTCACAACAGAACACGCTCGGTGATGCTGGCAGTAGTTCATCAGCCAGCTCAGGATCACCTTCATTTCAACAGGCCCCAGCTTGTACTAGTGGTACTTACAAAGAAATTCAATAAGAATTTTAACATTCTCATAAAAGAATATGAACATAAGTTTATAAAAACTTTAATTTTTGGTTTTAGCAAAGAAAAGGAGAACATTGAACTACAGGCAGGAAGTATTAGGCGTGTTGTGAGCAGCACGACCACCACCAGAAAAAGAGTACACACCGTCCGAGCTATTTTGCTTGAGTCTGGCAATTGAAATGAACTGCCTACCAGCCAGGAAACGTAGAACATTGCAGGCTAATATTATGAATATGCTGGTGGAATTAGGAGATGTTCTGTATATGAATAAAATGTACAGATGGCATTATCCTGTTTTATTGGATTCGTACTGCATTACTTTATCACCAAATATAATAACGTTATAAAACCAGTCATTTATTAATCTTTTTTGTCATTATTCCAATTGGTCATAATTAAAATTTAAACAGATTAATAAATGCTCATAGAGTTGTACATTGCATGCCACTGCAGTGATACACAAAAGGAATTTTCATTAATGTGATATAAAGATCAACATATTTTTATATTTGGACATTTTTACAAAGAATCTTCTGAAATTATTACATTAAATTTCATAGAACTAACACTGTGACCTATTTTCAATTTCAGGCATATAAGTCTCACATCTGAAAAAATTTACTATTTATGTCACAACCAAATAACTCATGAATTTACTACTTATATCACAACAAAATAACTTGTTTAAAGAAATAGTACATATGCAACATCGTCGAGATGGAAACATACTAAGAAACATGTAAGTTAATATTATTTCTTAAAGAAATGCTCAGCTCAGAGTATTCAAAATGAATAAAAAAGCTATGGTTTTAGTTTTAAAAAAAGTTTGTTTACATTTGCTACCTATGTGTCAGGCAGGATATTGTGCTGCCATGGAACAGCACCTTCTGCTGAAAAGTACTGTTCAAACATATTACGCACTGCAATTGCATTAGCAGCATGCTGGTTTCTGGCAGCTAGGGAGTATGTTGTGCATCACACACTTTTGGGCATAATCATCCCCAAGCACCTGGTATGACGACTCCGTCTGCATCACCATCATCTGCCATGCCATTAGAACACTACCTGTTTTGGTTGTTAGCATTTCCCTTCATCTACCAGATATGAAGGCAAACTGAAACCTTTACAATCCTGCAGACTATATTCTGCTTGGAATGCATTGGGCGTCTGAAACCGAAACATAAAATAAGGCTTTCGTTAAGGGGTAATGTGTGCAAAAGCAGCATGGTTACCATATTTTTGTAATATGCTTTTCTCGGAATTTAGTGAAATTCGAGGAAGAAATAAAATTGTAAACACCTTATTTCATGGCTAGATGTTCTCTACCTGTATCATAGTAAGAACATTGGTGGTGTTTATGGCAATAATTAATTCTTATCTACTGTCATTGCTCTAGAATAATGAAGGTAGTGCAAATCTAAAATTTATTTTACTCTTACATAATTAGTATGTCTTATTTATGCTACCACGGGCACAGATTGTTTGTGTTTCTGTATAATACGAATGGGGTTTACATGGTATCGAAGTATTATTATTGCAAATTATCCCGTATGGTTTGTAAGCCTAGAAATGCATACCAGTACGTTGCATTCCTGGCAAATTTAGAAATGTGTCCCATTTACAGGTACAGTACCGGTACCTATTGAGGATGGAACTCATAGCAGCTCGCCATAAGGTCAGTGGCAGGCCATATCTTCCATATTCACCAATCACCAAATAGTCTTCAACAATGCTTGGATGACATTGCAAAGAAGATGAGCCAGTGCGAAGCATCGAGACGTATGGGATTCCTCGTAGTTCTACTGTATTAAAAACTAAGGCTTTAAAGGAAAACTGTGTTAGTGCTCCAGGGTGGAAACCAGTCTTTACTGTCGAAGAAGAAACAGCTTTTGTACAACATTGTATAAGCATGTGTGACTACTGCTATCCAATAACTAGCTTTGACTTAAGACGTATCGTGAAGTGCTACTTGGATCGTACTGGTCACATAGTGCAGTTGTTTGTCAATATTTACCTGGTAAATGTTGGTCTGCAAACTTTCTGAAACGCCACAAGCAGGTTCTTTCAAAGCGTTATTGCAGCAATATCCAGCGCTGCAGAGCTGCAGCAAATGAAGATGTTATTACCAGTTACATTGATAATGTATCACGAGTTGCTAACAATGTACCCCCAGAGCACCTGTGGAACTTTGATGAAACCAATCTTGTGGACGGCCCTGGGAAGAAACTTGTGATAACCAAGAAAAGGTGCAAGTATCCCGAAGCTGTTAGGAACTCTACTAAGGCAGGTACATTAATAATGATGTGTGGTAATGCAGCCGGTTACATCTGTCCTCCATATGTCGATTACAAGGCAGAGAAGATGTGGAATACATGGACGCAAGGAGGGCCAAACGGTGCACGCTACAACAGAACTAAAAGTGGCTGGTTCGACTCATAAAGCTTTGAAGATTGATTTTTTACCATTTTGCTTCCTCAAGTGAAGAAACAAGGAAGTAAACATGTTCTCATCGGAAATAATCTCAGCTCGCACATAAGTATGGCTGTTTTGAAAGCATGCAGAGAAAATATTGATTTTGTAGCCTTGCCGCCTAATTCAACCCATTTGACGCAGTCCCTCCACATAGCCTACTTCAGGCAAATGAAAATAGCATGGCAAAAGATTCTAGATGATTGGAAGTGCACACCGATAGGACACAGAGTACCAACTATTCCGAAGGATGAATTCCCATCTCTCCTCAAAAAGCTGCTAATAAAAATTGAAGATAATGACCAGAAAATCTTCAAGCTGGTTTCCGAAAATCAGGTATTTTCCCTCTAGATGCTAACATGGTGCTTTCCAGACTTCCACCTTCACTAGTCAGATCAGATGGAAAATGCAGTAGGGGACTCCTTCATACAGCACCTACAGCAAATCAGGACAGATGACACACAATCCATCCGCAAGAAGAAAAGAATGGTCAGTGTTGAGGCGGGCAAAAGCATTTTGGAACATGATATTTCACTTCCTGGAACGTCGAATACACAAAAACCAAAAACTTAAAATATTCAGAAAAGCAGATGATGCAGCCAGAAAGAAGTTTGTCACACCAGTACCAGTGAGTCTGAAGATAATCCAGACTGTCTGACAAGACACTGACTCTGATATCACTGCCGATACCGATACTGGAAGTGGGCCTCAGTTGGAAGAAACACTCCTTAAGACGGGACATTTCTTACAAACCAAACCCAGGTGATTATGTCACTGTCAGTTTTGAAGCGGAGTACTGGCCAGGCCAAGTAACTACTGTTAGCATGTCAGGTGCAAAAGTGAAATGCATGGCGAAATCAGGAAATAATTGGATGTGGCCACAGCAGGAGGACTGCATATTCTACAGCCAAAGTGAAATCATTTTTAAAAAATAGACGTTCCGAAAAAGCATTCTTCCACTAGAAATTCATATAAAATTTCTGAACTAGTATCGCAGTGACAATGAGGGATGTGCTGTTTATTTGATAGATTTCGTTCATGAAGATTTAACATTTTTTGTTTGTTCGCACTCTGTAAAATTCAAAGTTTTATTTTGTACATGGACCACTATTATGTCAGCTAACTAGAGCTAAAATTGTGTGTTTGGTACATGTGGATAGTTTATGAACACGATAAATAACTTTTTGGAATTAGATAATTTTGTTCTGTAGATATTGTATCATGTTACTAGTTTGCAAGGCTATTAACTATATTTGTTTATTATTTAGTGTAACTATGTGTGTGATGTTTCTTTTATGTCGACTTATGTACACTATTTATCATCTGAAGTATCTATATTTGTTGTACTGTCTTAATATACCAGGGGCACAACATAGCAGTATTGCCACAGCAAATACTAGTGGTCTATAGTTGAGCTTTCGTATCCAAACAATGTACCACTTTTAATAAAAATCGTATTTTATTAAAGAAACTACATTTTCTTATGTTCTACTTTACCACGAACTTTCTTTCATCGTGATCTACCTGTATATAATATACAAAGCGTGGAAAACACAACTAGCAATTCTTAACAGCAAAAAAAAAAAAAATGGAAAAAATTGTACATAGAGCATTTTATGGTACTGAAGATATTTTTGTGGATGGACCTTGATCATTCGATAAATGGAACAGTTATTGTTTTTTCCACGAAGATTTAGAAGTTAGTTTAGTATAATAGTAAAAATATATTTTCATTATGTGTATATCATACTGAATGATCGTATTTATCTGTGTTAACAACAGTATGACCAATAATATGGTGTAGGCACATTGATGCTATATGGCAATTTTTTACACCAGGAGGTTTTTAAGTTTCATATTGGATTATCTCGGTAGGTGATAAGATTTGGACATTTATACTTTTCCATCCCAACCCTTCATATTTATATTCTATTACATTAATTGAATTTATGTAAAATGCGGTGTTTTTCATTTGTTTTTATTGATAATACCACACAATAATTCAACTTTTCAGTCAAAATCATATTTTGCATTATTGTAATGACTTTGCTTTATTGTAATGACTTTGCTTTATTGTAGGGATGGGTCGGTTTGGTTCATCAGTTCCATTTTTAGCCGGTTCTCAAGGTTTGACTCGGAACCGATTTTAGGTGACCTACAACTACTCGGTTTTAGGTTATGTACAATAAAATAATATTTTCAGGCATTCGTAGCAGCTCAATTTTGACAAGTTGCGTAACATTATACAGTTAAAAACACCGTTAAAGAACACATAACTGTATATAAAACCAAAATGTCTTATAACAAGCAAAATTTACATTTTTGCCTAAACTGAGAATGGTCAATTTTACCTCTAATAACATGTGTTTGGCTGCTTCCAGCGGTAAAAAATTAATATTTATCACGTTTGTTGAAAGTAAAGGAACAATCATTTACTTTGCGTCCATAAACGTAAAAGTGGTTTTCCGGATAATAATATTTACGGTAGGCCTAGGCGGGAAATCGGGCATAATAAAAACACATATTCCGGCCATTATGATTGACGATGACGACAGAAATATCCATAGATTACGTATAGAAACATCACAGGTCACACAGCTATTATGTTTGCGTGGTCTACACTCTACTGCACTCTGAACGAGTTCCAAAAGGTTCCGTTTCTTTGCTTTTATTTTCCAATTACTATTTCCACTGAAGGTGCAAAATAAGTGCAACTTAGTGTGCACTATCCCCAGTTTCGTTGCAGAAGTGGCAGATAAACACCAATTAGCAATTTTAAAGTAGTGAACACCGTTTTACTTTCCGTGTCCTTTAAGTACAGGGCAAGGCAAGCAATTGGAAACAGTATCCTAAATGAACGTATTAATCGTTTTTATTTAAAGTACACGTCTGCATCATTGAAAACTTTACGAGAAGATAAACGATAACGATACGGCGTAAACAAGTTGCGAGTATTTACGTTTTTTCGAGTGGTAATTATGCGAGTGATGTTATGTTTATCTTGTAAAAAATTGGATGTTATTTACAAAGCAGTTTCTGAGATTTATTTTTAATGTCTTCCATTTGGGAACATTTTTGCAACGACAGCACGGACAGCAAATATGCATTTTGCAACTATTGTAAAACCCATATTTCCTGAGGATGTTGTAAGTCAACATCGAACCTTCACAAACATTTGAAGACGCAACATTCTAAGAGACTTAAAGTGGAGTGTTTGCAAAATGTTCCTTGTTCATCAACCGCCTCAACATTTGTAGCCCTAACAGCAGTTCAATGTCAGGGAGAGTCAAGTTTGACAAACTTAGCAAGTAGGCCTACCACACCTTCTACTACAGAGAATTGCAGACCGAAAAAAAATTCCATATCAGAAGTCACTACAGCAACAGACATTAACACAGATGTTCGAAAAAACCACTAAATTCAAACATGATGACAAGAGACTGTCAAACATCACACAACTAATTGCAAAAATGATTTGTGTTGATGGCCAACCCCTAAATTTAGTTGAAAATAAGGGATTCACAGAATTGGTTAGCCACGCTACACCATGCCTTCTCGAAAAATGCTCAGTAATTTAATTATACCAGCCACGTATGACTCTGCTGTCAAAAAAGTTGAAAATCAGTTGCTTGACGAAGACTTTGTTGCAGTAACCACCGATCTTTGGACTTCTGTGGCAAATACAGATTTTTTAAGTGTGACAGTACACTATCTGAACAAGATGTTTGTCTTGCAGCATTTGTGTTTAGAAGGTGTGCCTTTTCCTGAAGTGAGTCATACTGCTGCAAACATTTCAGAATTTCTTACTTCTGTTCTGTGTAAATGGGGACTTGAACAAAAAATCGTGGCCGTTGTAAGAGATAGTACCCGGAACATGGTTGCTGGCTTAGAATTGTCACCCTTTGATCACACAACATGTGTGGCACATACCCTGCAACTGGTGCTCAAAGAAAATTTCTCGATTAACAAAATTATCAGCAACTTAGTATCTTCTTGCAGAAAATTAGTGGGTCACTTCAAGCACTCCTCGTGTCACTAAGGTGCTAAAGACTTGTCAAACTACTGCAGGAGTAGTGCAACATAGGCTAATTCAAGAAGAACCGACAAGATGGAACAGAATGCTTCACATGCTCAAGAGACTGAACGAGCAAAAAAGAGCGATTCTACTTGTTAGTGCAGAGCTCAGTATACCTGAATTGTCTAACAGTCAGTGGACTTTAATAGAAAATGTCATTCCTATCCTTGAGGTTTTTGATTCAGTGACAAACCACATCAATTCAGATCATGTGTCTGCTGCAGAGGTAAGTGATAATTACATTTTGTGCACAATTTTGTTTATGTGCTTGTAATGTAACTCAGCAAGTGACACTGTTTTTATTCGTATTTCAGGTTATTCCTCTCATCAATGTGACCAAAACTGAGCTGCAGAAACATGGTTCTGGTTTGCAGGGACTGAAAAATGATCTGTAATCCTGGATGAAAACTAGGTTTAAGGATTACGAAGACAGTTATATTTTAACATTTGCCACACTATTGGATCCACGCTTCAAGGAAGCCCCTTTTATAGATAAGGCAAAGGCAGATGTAGCTAAACAAAGACTGTTGGAGGAAGCATAAACTCTCCATATTCCTGAGCAGCCGGTTAGATGACTGTACTAGAATTCTAAACATATACCGTAAGTCTATTTAAAATTTAACTGGGCAGTCATGGGGTAAAGTAAAAAATCAGTTTTCAATAATTAATATCATCAATAAATGTAAGGACAGTTTCTTAAAGTAAAGTAATATGTATGTAATTAGCTTCATGTGAAAATACTGCACGCTGAGTTACAGCATTACAAAAAAAATTTGGTTAAATTTTAATTTCAGAATTATGCCTAATCAGTGTTTTCCAACATGTGAGTTGTTACAACATTTTATTCCAAGACTGTCCAATTTATTTTTATTTCTAACACTGGGGTTTTATTTTCAAACACAATCAAGCAGAAGTGATCAACAATATGTGCAGGCAGATAAACGAAACCCAATATGGTCTCAATATTCCAAACTGTTTGCACATTGTCAAGTTACTGGGCAAAATGAGCACCAATTCATGGTAGAGGAGTTCAGACAGTATTTCAGTGACGAAGTGAAGGCACCTGATTGTTCTGTCACTGAATTCTGGAGGCACAGAGATAATTGCAAACAGCTCCAGACTCTTTCGAGGAAATATTTGTGCATTCCACCAGCAACAGTACGTAGCGAGAGACTGTTCAGCACGGCAGGCTTCATTTGTGGTTCAAAGAGTAATCGTTTAGATCCAGACAGAGTGAAGATGTTAATATTTTTGAACAAAAATCTTAAATAATTTGAACACATTGTCAGTTTTAATATTTTGAATCATAGCCTATTATGTACATTTTTATTGTTGAATTTTTTCTGTAGCTTAATTAACATTGAGAAAATTTCTGGTAACAGGCAAGTGTTTTACTTTTTGAAAAGTGTATCTAGTAATTGATTAGTCAAAAATAGTCGGAACCTAATCCTGGAACCGATTTTTGAATTGTAGAACCGGTACCGGAATCGGTATTTTTTGTTATTCGACCCATCCCTACTTTATTGTAATGCCTTTGCTTAGTTGTTATGACGTTGCTTTATTGTTATGATGTTGCTTTATTATGACGTTGCTTTATTGTAATGGCGTTGCTTTATTGTAATGGCGTTGCTAAATTGTAATGGCGTTGCTTTATTGTAACGGCGTTGCTTTATTGTAACGGCGTTGCTTTATTGTAACGGCGTTGCTTTATTGTAACGACTTTGCTTTATTGTAACGACTTCGCTTTATTGTAACGACTTTGCTTTACTGCAACGACTTTGCTTTACTGCAACGACTTTGCTTTACTGCAACGACTTTGCTTTACTGCAACGACTTTGCTTTACTGCAACAACTTTGCTTTTCTGCAACGACTTTGCTTTACTGCAACGACTTTGCTTTACTGCAACGACTTTGCTTTACTGCAATGACTTTGCTTTACTGCAACGACTTTGCTTTATTGCAACGACTTTGCTTTATTGCAACGACTTTGCTTTATTGCAATGACTGCTTTATTGCAATGACTTTGCTTTATTGCAATGACTTTGCTTTATTGCAATGACTTTGCTTTATGGTATTGACTTTGCTTTATTGTATTGACTGTTTTATTGTAATGACTTTGCTTTATTGTATATACAGAGACATCACAACTTATTTTAATTCATCGGAAAAAACGTAAACACTACCGCCCCATATCGGGCGATAAACGTCAAAAATACATACGTACGTAAAGATGTGGAACTCTGGCACTGGAAGACTCATTCTCATCTTACACTTGGCGTTCCACAGTTGCTGCCATGGTTGCAACATGTTTAACTTTACCATGCGCTACGTTAGCTGTGGAAGTCGCACCAGCCTAGATTAATTTCAATGGCAGAGTCCTGGCTGCACAGTGTAAACCAAGGCCATCGCATGCTGTGATCAACAGGTAGTGGCCTACGGCATTCTTACCTAAGTGTTTACAAACACAAGAAGTGTTTAGTATCGCGAATTGTATTTTTATTTTCCCGTACTTTTTTCTGTTAACTCGGCAGACAATCTGGAGGCGGTAAGCCTAGAGTAGCGCTCAAGCCCGAGAAGAGCACTTACTCACAAAATGTTGCGCAAATAATCAGCAGAGGAAGTTAATATGTTATGTCCTAGTTACAAAGGCAAGCCCGAAAACTTTGACCCCTCGAAAGCAAAAGCACTGAGGCGAGTTCAGAACCAAGCTGAATGCGGCAGAACAAACAAGCCATACACTCCAAAGACATTGCTAGATCAATCTGATCTAGAGCAGTGGAAACATTGGGTTCGTATTCATCTGCTCACAGTGGCGAAAATTGGAAGAATACGTCCTAACACAGATCCCGCTCTTTTCAGATTATCAAGTGTGACTCTTGAAGAGTTTATAGCTTATCGCTACAGTCTAGCACATGTACATGTGCACACTCACAATGTGTCGGTTCAGACAAAAGCAGTCTTGCGGAAAAAACAGGCAGACACAAACATGTCGGGCAGTGTGAAGTGAGACGCACAAAAAGTGTTTTACAATGCCTAAAAATGCAGTAAATACCAGACAGCGGGAATACGATTTTCGTAGTGATAGTTATTATGCTTCTGGTTCCTTAACCTTTATGTGAAAATATTGCAAAACAAAAGTTTCATATGAACGACGTGACACTGTAATAAAACATGGAAAAAGTGAAAAACTTATTACAAACAAAAGATTGTCAGTGGGCCTAACCAAAACAGAACCCAGACATCTGTTGCCCAGTGTTTTGATAGTGCAAAATGCAAGAAGACTGGTGTTCAACATATGGCTTTGAGAACAACTGAGGCTTTTGCCAAAGCAAATATACCGTTCGAAAAACTTGAAGATCCCAACATTTGGAATTGGTTGAAGGCATTCGTAGAAGGAGCTGGCGATTTACCGTGTGTGAAAACACTAAGGAAGAAATACATTCCAAAACTAGCAGAAAGTCATGTCAATTATGATACTGATCACAAGTGATCCTTCGAGAAAGATTTTTAGTTCACTTCACAAATTGTTCAGTCCTGTAAATGTTGCTTTAAACAAAACTGAAGATGATGTTAGTCTCTTAAAGAAGGTTCCTGACCCAAGCAAGCTGGACGAAACAGGCCTGTTTAAGAGGTACGAGTACCTGAAGGAAACATGTGACTCTGCAAGAAAAACTGATGGCGAAGTGGACATAGTTAAAATTCTGTATGCAATGATCTTGACGTGCAAAGAGTTTGTTTGCTGCAGGAGCACTGAGAGCCATATGGACACCTACCAACAATGTCGACTCAGAGCGCCTCTTAAGTCATTACAATATGGTTGTTTCTGACAGAAGGCAAAATCTTAATGAAGAAAATGTTTAAGTGTTAACAATGTTATCTTTTCAAAAGTTTTTTATAGTGAAAATTTCTGAAGAGTTGTGTTTTCTCCACGATGTGTGGCTGCTCTCAAAAAATTAACTGCCTTGTAGGGTTAATATTGTTTCATTTTGACATTTAATGTGAGCCAACTTTTTATTTAACTGGTTTTAAGGCAATTATTATTTTTTGAAACAAAAATAATAACACTGCTTTTCAGCAAAAAAAATAACACCGCATTTCAATAAAGATAACACCGCCATTTTCAGGTCTCTGTTAACAACACACTAAACTTTACACATTATTTTTACATAGACCCTTATTTGGCAGCAAGTCTCAACTTTTACTATGGGTGTACATGGCCAGGTGGAGTGGGGACATACTCTCCTCCCCCAACCCAAAAAATATTGGAGGTTATTGTACCACAAATCTCTATATATATAAAAATGAAAGCTGACTAACTGACTGACATATCAAACTGCAGGCCAAACTACTGGACCTAGAATTGTGAAATTTTTGTGGGGGTTCCCCTCAGGTCGTAGGCGAGCACTAAGAAGGGATTTTTCGAAATTCGACCTCTAAGGGGGTGAAAAGGGGTGAAATGTGTTTCCGAAGAAACGTTGATAGAGCTCGAACCCGACGGCCTATCATGATTTTTACTTTAATAGGACACTCGTAAAAATGCATATTAGCCAATTTAAGGATTTTTCGAATTTCAACATTTAAGGGGATGAAAAGACCTTAAATGTGTTTCCAATCAACTATCAATATATATCGAACCCTTCGGGATAGAGAGTTGATATTCACTTCAAAATATTGCTTACGTAAATACCCAAAAAGTAGTTTTAGGTTTCTTTGAAATTCGACCCCCAGGCAGTAAAAGGGGGCAAACAGTGTTTTGCAAGTTCCTTTAAAAAAGGGAACTTGTTCAAGTTCAAGTCCCTCTCTGTAAAAAAGGAACTAGTTCCAGTTCAAGTTCATTTTCAATAGAAGGAACTAGGTCCAGTTCAAGTTCATTAAAAAAGGAACTTAAGTTCCTTTATAGTTCCGTTTCAAGAGCGGTATGAAAAAAAATATAGCATTTTTACAGTATGTTATATACAAAATTTATTTTAAAAATAAGCATCTCTCAACAAAATAAATACCTTTTTTTTTGTTAAGTTTTAATGATACAGGAGAAATAAAATTCTAAAAAGATACCCAATTTTGTAAAATCTAATTATTTTATCATTTGGTGTGCTTGTGCCTGCATCATATTCTTTTGCTTCGTCTATAGGCCGTTTCTTTGGCTGTGTCGCCAATAGGGAAAATACAGCTTGATGCTGTCTCTGAAACAACAATAACTCTTATAGGCAAATAGATTACTTTTGGGGGAGGGAGCGGATAACATACAATATAATAATACGTACCTGCAGATGTCTCTTGAGGTTGGATGAAGAATTTTTTGCTGTGCTCAAATGCTTTGGTAGCCCGGTACACAAAAGACATTTAACGAAAAAATTGTGGTCATTTTCATTTTGTATAGCAAAATAATTTGTCAGATTTGACCACGGAAGTTTTGCATTTGACATCTTGCGA
>PNEQ01013137.1:0-22580 GCA_003012365.1 Medauroidea extradentata
CTCAATGCGATGCAAGACATAATTAGAAAGGAAACAAATAACCTAGGCCGTGTCTATGGTTTACATCAAGTGCGCCATTTCGAGTGGCCTAAGTCGCAAGCCATACAGCCAACGTGTCATAGCACATGCACTAAGAAAACGGACCGGTGCAGTGCATAATTATTTATGCACTTCAAAGTAATAATTTAAATTTACGCAAGACGAGAGGCGGATCAGTTAAAAACAAATGTAATGCTGCTGGCCCACTGACATTTTCGCAAGTGAAGTTATGTGTCGATCACGTAATGACAATGGCCATATTGCGATCACGTTCAGAGATGCGGTATTCAGACGAAATCAGTACGCACTTACGGAAACTACTTCGGATCCACTCGATAGAGAGTAAATCGGTCGGAAACGTCATGCGTTGATTGGAGCAGTGTAGATAGCAGCAAGCAGGCGATACATAGGAAAGCGTGCGTAAAACGTAAACAAACACTCCCGCATGTGTAAATAATAGAAAATATATTATATGGCGGTTTGAATGCATGTTCACGGAAAATACTATGTCGGATCGTATTATTTTTATTGAAAAAGAAGTCTGGAGCAGTTTATCAAGTAAAACTATTGCCAAAGTGCGTAATTCAGGTATGGAATAGATTATTACTTGTACGCAATTTTAATGCTACATACGTATATTATACCAGAACAAAAGGATAACGTGACCAATTCTACCCAGCAGGACTATTCCTAGTAGGTTTCCATAAGCGCCTCGTGAATACAAAGTAACAAATGTCACTACGTAGAAGTAGAACCCCTGGGAAACTATTTTGGCAAATTTTCTAAAATCAACTAATGGAGCCAGGCACTTCAGGTCTGAATACTGGGCCACCTGCCAAAAAATCCATGAGCAGTATTTGGTTATTTTTTTTACTAAAAGTGTCAGCGGTAATAAAGCAACATGCAAAACATGGAAGAAAATATTCAAAATTCCAACAGGTACTTCATAAATTAACTAAAAAAAGATACGATTTTAAGGTCTGTTTAGTTTTATAAAACCAACTGAATTTTTTTGAGATTCTTTTATGTACCACTACAACCCTATAGAATCATCTGAAACAACATCTTGAGCAATTACATATAATAATTCCACTAAAAACATTTTTTTTTTTGCAAATCACTACAAAACTCTCATTTTTTACCCAACTTATAATTAGCCTTCAAGGTAAGTTCCTAACAGTGTAAATTATTTTGCATTGTATATTTGTTAAAAAATTCAATTTAATTGATATTCGATTCGATATTCGATTCGAATTCGTGAATATTTCAACATATTCGCTTCGAATTCGCTTCGAAATGAAATTTTCATATTCGCCCACCCCTAGTTGTAGTAGTGTTCTAAGTGTTCTAAGTGTAGGGAATACAAAAGTTATTTAAAGCCAAGGTTTAAATTCTGTGTGGTGGATACTTTAGTCATTTTCATTGATTGGCAGTGTTTGTGAATAATTATAAGCTTTGTGCACTGAAAACAGCGTTTTTAATGCAAGTGAAATCCCTGTGTTTCACAGATCTGTTTTTACATAATTTACGAAATAGATTTCTGATTCCACACAAGTTTCGTAACTCGTGAGACTTGGTACATATAAGTTGATTTCCTACTATAGGCCTACAAGTGGCTTTTGTCGTTCAGCGAGTCGTGAATAAAAACATGATACGTGCATTACTTCTAAACAATTCAGAGCTATTTTTTCTGAATGTGTTGCACATGTCATTCATACAAACATTACAATAAATTTGACTAGTTTTGCAAGTGTTCACTTATCTACATAGGTTTGATTTGTGTGGAAAGCAAAACCTGTAGTGTGACTATATTTGAAACTGTCTCCCAAAAGACTGTAAATTCGAAGTCAAACCCTTAAATCTAATGAAATAAAGAGAACCCCAACAGAATCAATCTTAAATAAGTACATGATTAATTCTAATGCTTAATTTTTATAATTTTGTCACATATTTTTATGGTACTATTAATTTTAACTGTAGCATACATGGTAGTTGTGTTGATACAACTTCAATATAGCCCAATACTTTTAACATGTTAGTATAATCTTAATACTTGTAAATTTTATTATTAATTTAATTTTTGTTAATAGAGGTGTGTTAACTATATGTATATTGCAATCACATAACACGTTCCACAGCCCTATGGCTCCAGCCATACTTTTGGGCTCAAAGGAACAAGAAAGAAATAAATAAACAATAGGCTACAGAAAGAAGGAACATGTTATAAAACTTAATTATAGGTGGTTTGGAATAAAGTGAGCACTCCAAAAAGCCCTGCCAAAGTTCTATTTTCAGTCAATTCGTATCTTTCCGCACATAACGGCTAACAACGGATAATGTCTAACCTCTCTGAACACGTCACTTGGTGCTTGCGTGTGTAAGATAACTACGCAGTCAGTATGAATTGATACTGTTTTGGTAAAAAAAAGTTTATTAGTTATATGAAATACAATTATGTTGATTTAATTTGATTTTATTCCGTATTACTGTATTTAAATAGGAAAATACACGGAACTATTTTCCATAATTTCGCTGCCAACCATACAAGCAGTAACGCAACTAGAGTTAATGCAAAATTAAAAGCAGTAATGGCAAGTGATATGTTTCAAAGGTTAAATATTTAGTGCTCACTTTATCACGAACGACCTATGATTAAAATCTCACTTGGAAAAAGTTTTAATTTTCTGTAATACAAAAAATTTATAAACATTGCATACATGCCAACATAATTTAAGTTTCTGAGCTAAAAATACTAAAATTCTAATAACTATAATGCCAACATACACATAAAAGCACCACCAAAACTCTTTACACCTTGGTAGCAAACACAGGAATAAAAATGGCTGACACAACACAGCTGGGCATTTAACAAGAGAATAAGCTAACATGGTGTTAGCTAACCGGCTATTAAATGGAAGTTGATAGAACCAGCCCTAAAGATGGGATAATTTTAACACAGAACTTTGGTATTGGACGTTTTCGCAGAGAAGTTGTCCTATTATCCAGAACAGTGAGTGGAATAACAGTCAGGGCCGCAACAAAAAAAAAAAAAAAGGGATGGGAGGCAGAATGCCCCGGGCCCCTTACCTTAAACTCTGATAAAATATTAGATTATTTTACTTTCCAGATGTAGCCTAAAATATGTGTGTATTAACAGTGTTATCTTATAAGTATCAGTAACATATTTTACTTATGCTAACAAATGTTCCGTGATTGAAGATGTAGTCAGCAAATATTTTTATAGAAAATTTCTGTTCAGACATTACAGGCCCCAAACAATTATCTGTCCCATGCCCCTTGCCGCGAGCCTGCTCCTGTTGTGTAAACCTTATTATACTTACATGTGTTAATATGTTTGAGTGATTTGGGCATCGTCATTACTAAATTAAGCAGTCTCTGCGTATAGTATTCACGTTCATGTAAATAAGACTGACGTTCCGTCACCTTGGTTTTGAGGGGAGAAAAGGGGAAGGTCAACATGCGCACAGCGATAATGTACGATGTTCCGAAGTAACTTGCTGCACTATAGCGAACTCCCTGTTAGTTGGAAGATGTAACAACCAGCCCTTAATTAGCTTAACATAAGAATTAACTTCAAAAGTAAATAAGCATGTCTAAATCTTCTTTATTTTTATGTTTATAAATGTAAAAAATTGTACATTACGAAAAAATTTAACTTTTGTATTAGTACGTTTACACACTTGCAAAGTTGAATAAAGGGTTCAAAAAATAAACACTATGTGAACTCTCTACATACTTATTTACGATAAATATCTAGCTTAGCTACTCATCGTGTACTGGTCAAACTATTGATTTTTGACATGCAGTTTATTAATGAAAAATGTTTCTAGTGACGTTCTAAGTAGTCCTACACAAAAAAATTTTTTGTTAGGTTTTAGATTAGGTTAGTTTAAGTTAGGTTAAGGTAGGTAACCTAACCTCACATTAGGGCCCAAGTCAAGTTCGGTTACCTAACTGAAGCTAACCTAACCTAACAAATTTTTTTTACGTAGGACTACTTACGTCACTAGAAACATTTTTCATTAATAAACTATACAGTATGTCTAAAATCAACAGTTTGGCCGGTACACGATAAGTAGCTAAACTTGATATTTACCACTTATTGTATACTGAACTATTGATCTTAAAAGTACAGTTCATTGATGAAAAATGTTTCTCTAGTGGTTGGACGTAATCCTTAGTAAAAAGTAATTCAATTTGGTCAGTTTAGGTTAGGTAACTTAAATCCACCAGTAGCTTAGCTGGTATACAATGAGTAGGCCTAGCTGAACCTTACCTTCTATTGGTGCCAGAATGTGTTTACTAAATTCTGAGTTACTATTTAATAGTTTTACCTTTGTTTTTAAATCTTTTGCATACTTTTAACACACAATACCTCTCATCTTCACAGCCCTCCCCACTACAGTTCATTTACTCAGTTCTGATCAACATGTGTGTTTACCTTTCGCCGTTTTGCAACTCTGCCAGTGGACCTTCCATATTTTGTCCTTCCCCTTCGGTCGTACCAATTTTTCCAATCTTTTTCTAAGTTTTCCCCACCCTCCCTCTTCATACAGCACCTGATCCAGCCCTACCAAGCTCTATGTTCGCCTCCATTCCTTCCAGGCATCTCGTCCCAATTCTTTGATCATTTTCGAGTGCCAATTCATTTTCCCATCCTCTCCCTGCCAACACACGACAACCCCTTAGCCCACCTTGCCGTCCTCTGGACACCCTCAATTTTCCTTACTTCCGCACCATGTTATTCCTCCCTACTGACCATCACCTTGGAGTGTGTAACTATATTTGTCTCTCCCAAGGCTTTAGTTGAACCCATCATGATTTTTTAGCATGCAACATATTACAGAATTACATCAAATCTTGTTATATTAACAGCAGTACTACTACTACAATCAACACACAATTCACTAAGAAAATTTAATCTTGTAATAATAATGTGTGTAGTTTTTGACTGCTATAAACCAGAATTAACATAAACGGTCAGTGAGAAGATAAATTTTCTTACCTTGACCGTCTTCCTTGAACACCAATTCTCGCTTTTCGGTCTCATTTTCGTTCTTACCTCGACGGCGATTTTTACCTCCTTTTCCTGAAATCAAACAAAAAAGCCTTCAAAATTTATCTGAACATATCGCGGTAGGTACAAATGCCTTAAAATAAGTTTTCACTAATTACGTATAAGTTCACCATACAAAATGTGTTTTCATTTCAGTCTTGAAATGGCTGACATGCTTTCACATTGTAACATCGCGCAGCTCACATTAGGAAAACCACACTAAAAAAACTTAAATGAATAGTAAAAATAAAACTGTCATTACCCTTATTCTTCGGCATTCTGGATGTAGCACGGAGTGTCTAGCACTTATCTTCGTAAAGATGATTTTCCACAAAAACTGTCACAATACACCCGCAGCATCACCAACTCATTGCGTTGAACCCGCAAAATGGTAGATTGAGAGTCCAAAGAAATGTTTTTCTTCGAATCGCAAAGCTAGAAGTTCAAATGAAAAAAAGAACTTCAATGTATTTTTTTCTAACAATATTATAGGAGGAAAAGATATCAACAAACTTAACTAAATTGCCTTTAATGAAAATGTAAACTATTATGACCACACTTTGACATTACGAAAACAGGGCTACCAGCATTACCTCTTTTGTGAGTTTTGTGAGGGCTGCTACAGGATTTTCTTATGGGAGAGTTTGGCACAGGGAATAATTCTACTGCTACGGCCGCATTCCGTTATTCACTGATTTCACTAGCCAGTGTTTTCAGTAATATCAGCTATAGTTCCGAAATTGCTGACGGCACTGATAGTCAGGTGATGACGATACCCTGTGCGAGGCTACATCCGTTTACTGAGATTACCGATTTTACTGGCGCTTCAGAGCATCAGTGTTGTCAATAAACCAACATTTTTTGGCGGAAATTCAAAAGTTGAAGTTATCGAACTATAGGACGAGACTTTTTTAATATATAAGGGCCAAAGATAGTATCTATTAATTTATATACCTATATTTAACGTCTGTTTATAGTTACAGAAGCATTCGTCGAGCAGTTTGCAAAGACTAAATAACGTTTAGAGGTTGAATCGTACCTTGTTTATGCATTTAAAAATAATGGATACAGCTTCCCAAACCTTAAATACACACAATGTATATGCTGCGTCGTGAAAAAACGAAGAAAACAGTATCAGTCGTAAGTCATGCTAGATGTATCAATATGCTAAAAATACACCAACTTTATTATTAAAGTAAATACAATTTATACAACGAACAAAATAAACATGACAGTTTACCGCATAAATGAAATCACAGATATGCCAGAGATGTGGTTGCTAGGCAACGTACATTGCAGTAATGTTTACTGATTTAATGTTCCGATATTATCTCTTTACTGACAGTGAAAATATTTTGCTGATTACTGAAGCTGTTCCCTTATTGTTCACGGACACTGGCGAACTGTCAGTGATATCAGTGAATAACGGAAGGCGGCCTACATTCGCTGCTTAAGGGACAATAAAATACGGAAAGTCAAACTACATTTTAACAGGCTTGGAAATGACAGTAGTAATTAAACCTTTTGTAAAGTGTAAATAAACCAATTTCGAGTTTTAAAATATCAACTTAATGTAACTTAAAATTCAGGGAAGGTATGTGATTTCTCATATTTTACCCATTAGCGATACCAGCGCTCTAGCGGCAGAACGTTTTCTTGTGTCAAACTTTTAACATTCATCATCAATTTAAACTGTAGTAGAATTAACCTTAGATCCAATAACATTTCTAATACAAATTACAAAGAAAATATTTTTACTTATGGGAGAACTTGGCACTAATTTAGCATCATTTATTTATTTATTCATCAAACCGTTTCCAGAAACTGTATAATATTTATTGAAAAGGAAAGGCGTCGGCTTAGGAAAGGGAGATGAGGTATTAAGGGTTATGAGATGGGGTTAGCAGATTTTCATTACTGCACACATGACTACTAAGTCGGTAGTAGCCTAAAGTCCATCTTCAATATTGAATATAGTAACACACTACCCTGGTTACAATTTTACTCTCTCAGAATACTTGTCAGCATGGGATAAAATTACGGTATAATTATGCATTATGTTAGAGTTTTGAATTTTGTGATAGGTATGTCATTTAATATGATCAATTTAAGGAACTGAAAGTAATTATTAGATATAAGAGTGACACGTACCTGAAGCTACCATTTGCATGCATGCACGACAGCTACCAAAGCAGCACAGGCAGTATCGTCAGCAACCCTTCGAATTTCGAAAAACATGCTAGGACATCCCCAACTGTTGTCAACTGTAAGGCTACATTTACGAACACCCGGCCAATCACCAGCAAAACACACAGAATATTAATTACAGCACTAAACCAACCAAACACCACCACCAAAATGTAAAGCAACCTCGTAAGAGTAGGTGACATTGGTAGTTTCATTGGGCATTGCGACATCACTGATCACGACGTGCGCAAATGCCGAACAACATGTTATCTAACTCGGTGAATTTTTCTTAGTTTCATTTTAGTTTTTCCATTCCTAACTTCTCCAAGGTCTTGCTCCCTCCTGGGCAGCAGCTCAACCTGTTACCTTCGCGGGTCTTGCTCTCTCTAGAGCAGCGGCTAGGGTACACCTCCTGTGAGTCTTGCTCCCTGCAGGGCAGCGGCTCATTACATCCTCCCCAACTGGATCTTGCTCCCGCAGGGCAGTGGCTCGTCACACCCTCGCCAATTGGGTCTTTCTATCGCCAGGGCAGCGGCTCATTACATCCTCCCCAATTGGGTCTTGCTCCCGCCAGGGCAGCGGCTCGTCACACCCTTCCCAATTGGGTCTTTCTCCCGCCAGGGCAGCGGCCCAACCCCTCACACCCCTCCATCATCATATTCCCCACGACGACAGACAAGTCAATTCGTACACACACACCAGATAAATACAAACCTGTAGTTAAATAAAATTTCAATAAACTTTGTAAGTGATAGAAGTCATTCTATTTAATTTTAAAGGTAAACGTAACTGATTTCGTGTTTTAATTCATTATCTTAATTTAACTTACAATTAAAATTCAGGATATTATTGGTAGCTTGGTGCACCACCGATACCAGCGCTCAAGCGGCAGACATGTTCCCTGTGACAAATTGATCTAGAATTAACCTTACCATAGATGTATACTAACCATGGAGGTATCCTCACACCAGTAGCAGAAATGTTTCCTGTGCCTGGTCTTTCTAATGTAGCAACCTTTCTAAGGTTTTTGGTTGTTTACAAATTTTTTTTGTGAAAACACGTGTTCTTAGTAACACCTTATTTTTTCTATGAATCAGTTTTTATGCGTTTTTAGAATTTCAGGTAGACGTATGTTTGTGAAATTTGAACAGCTGAAATACAAACTTGAATAATGGTACTTTTTAAATTGCTTTATTAATTTGTAGTGTACTAGTCTTTAAACAAATCATTCTTGTCTTGGGTTATTGTTTTACTTCGTATTTGAAATTATCATGGTTGGTTATGAACTATAAATTTCAGTATAGTTGTACAGTTTCCCATGGAATCTTGATGAAGAAGTTGGAGGAACTGCCATGTAGTTTTGAAAGAAAGAATAGATGGGAGAGTAGGATTGGTGGGGGAAGGAGTAGAATTAATGGATATAATAATAATAATTCAGAGTTTAAATTCAATTGAATTCTTTATTATCTTGTCGACTACAATGCGTGCAAAGTTCGCAGTAGTAGTACAGGATACGTCAGCAAAGTTATATATACATAGCTATGCAATTCATATTTATTTTATTTTCGCTGTATAGACACCTTACAATTTGTCGTTGACAATTGGTGTATGTACAGACAATTTACATATAATAATAGTAATAGTAATAACAATAATAATAATCAACATCCTTGCAGATGGGCTATCGCCCAGTGGCAAATCCACATCCCTCCCCACTCAGTCTCCCTCCAGACCTCTCCTGAACCACAACACACACTCAACCCTTACCAGCTCCTCACTTGGCAAGTTTCGCTCCCTCGCTGACCTGACACCATCATCAACTGCACACCCCTATCCGTCCTCCAACTCTCTTGAGCTCCTCGCTGTTGTTCCCTCTCCCTCTGTAATCACTTCTGCTCAACTTCCCTATCTCCCCTATCCCTTTCAACACCTTGTAAAACCTAACAAGCCTCTCCACTCTTCGCCTGTCCTACAAATCACTCTAACCCATTTCCTTCATCAACACTGATGTCCTGCAGTTACCTTCATCCTCACCTTCCCACCCCTGCCTTCTCCACCTACACTCCACCCATCTTGCTCTCATGTGAACATCAGTAGTAGAAGTATATAGTCACAGTGTGCCGAATTACATATTTTACAATCAATAAAAATGCAAAACAATAATAAAGTGGCACCATATCATTAAATATATTATGTAGATACTATATTGTAGTGTGGCCTCTCTCACAACACTGTATTATCGGCTAGCGAGCGGAAGACCTACATCGCACTTTCCTTTTATTCCAATTTTTGATGTGAGTTCATTTATGGAAGATCTCAGGTTTCAGTTGCATAGGATACGTGGTAATCCCTTCTCGGGGTACAATTAGAAGGCTACAGGCTGCTGTGGAATGTCACCAAAACATTAAAAAAATAAGAAAGATATCAGAAATATTCATTGTAAATTTTAATTTGCTCTCTTCGCAGTGCATAACCTTACTCTACTCCAAAAACACTGATCGAAATGTTGTGGCACACCTCAAAACGCCACAAAAGTGTTTAAGACCACCTTAGCTAAAGTTTTGGCTATAGTAAAGGTGGCATTTTAATATGAATTTTAGTATTAATTAATAATCTTTGTAATGTAACCTATTGAAATTTTGTTATGGTTTAAAAAAAAAAAATAATTGTTATTACATAGACTACATATAATTTTACTTAGTAAATTTTGTGGCCTTGAGACTGTTGAATGTAAAGTTGACGGATAAAGTCTGAATCTAAATGGTGTTCGTCAGTTTCTGTAACAGTTTAATGTAATTTTAGAAAATGTTTTTACAAACATAGAGTTTTGTGCAAATGTATTTTAAAATTTATTTCTTTTGTCTGTCTTGGTCAGTTTGGTGTGTTATATGTGTTATTTATTGACATGGTCTATTGTTGATATAGTCAACTTACGAACTAAATGAATAAATGCTAAATATTATTTAGCTAACCTCAGTTGTTGCCTGTGAAGTCTCTTAAAGGCATATCCCATTTCTGCTGTCCTGTGGACACTGTTAATCTTTCAATTGACAATGTGGCGAAATCTACTTCTACCCCCCCCCCCCCTTCTGGTTCATTTAAAAAACGTTCCACCATTTCTTCTCCCTTCTCCTTACTTCACAGCATTCCCCCCAATATACCGACCCCCCTCTAGGGCAATTGCTACTCCCCCAGCAACGCTCCTGGTGGCCACTCCACAAGTTAGATTTTACAGTCCCGTTTAAACAATAGGAATTTTTTTCAAACATCAAACGGAATATAACCTTTGTCACACCTGTTCACATAGTTGAGGTTACATGATTATACTTAATTATTACTTATTAATCAAAACAAAGCTGATATGTGGAAAATAATTTGGTACCATTGTACTCCATTGGTCCATACTAGCCAATGAATTTAAACCTACTGCGACTCATATAATACAAAATAAAGAAGTTGGTGGTGTGAAACCGCCGTGATCATAACTGGTAAGATAAAATTAGACACTTCTGGTCCTGACTGCTCTTAAACAATGGTATCTTGAATCTCAACCACCAGCATCCTCATTTCACCAATACCTGAAACTGATGTACCACTAGGATTTTTCCTAGTCAACACAACACCAACTGTCCAATTAAACCATCCGTAATAATATACAAGCAATTAACAAACAAGGAAAAAATATTCAAATACTCGGGCAGATTTTACAGGGCTGGCAGCAGGGACATTCTACAATATACTTCTCTATAAAACACAGATTAACATTACCTATGTTTCAACAGATTTTTAGCTAATAAACTCCCTGAATAAATAAATAATAATATAAAAATTGTGGTTTTATAAACTTACAATTCCACACAAAATTCAACTCAGTCAATACAAGAAACCAAACATGTGAAATAATAGGCTAGTGACAACTAGGGCTGTTCGATATTTTGTTATATCAATAATAATCAATATCAAAATTAGAAAATCTAACAGATAACTTATCTAAATATTCAACTATTGATATATCAGTATTACAATATTATCGGTATTGATAATATACTGTAAACAATTTTGGTATGATATTGATTTCAATAATACACCGAAAACTATTTAGGTAATTAAACGTACTGATAAATAACAATATATATATATAACATACAGAAAAACCGAAATATTGATATCGTCAGTATACTGAAAACAATTTCAGTATTTAAGCGTACTGATAACTAACAATATATGATAATGTAACAATGTCATTAAAACCACCGATATATTGATTCTGACATACAGATAACAACTTCGGTAACTAATCATTCAGAGAATTATACACACACATATATATATATATATATATTTTTTTTTTGATAATTACCAATATTGAAACCAAAAATGTGACTGATATATAATTTTCTAAATGTAGATAAATCAGTATTGCAATATTATTGAAACCACCGGTATACTGATATTTTTGATTAATTGAAAACACTTTTACATAGAAATAGACAATGCTACCGAAATTTACAGTTTCATCGAAACCGACGATTTCATTGATATTGTTTTTGGACCTGCTGTGTTATCTAAATTATAATTATTATCGAAAAGAGCATTATGATTGAAACCATTTTATAATAACATCACTGTCGCTGTCTATGTTTACCATAGGTAAATTTAATCTGACACAATTTTTTTTTACGTTTTACTTTTTTCAATTTCATTTCACGAATTAATATGCGTCAATTTACAGATTTGTTTGAAATTTCAATGCCACTAATGACTCTATATTAATTAACCATGCCACATTAGGGGTAAACATGCCAATGCTTTAAAATACAGTGTATTTGGTTTCAGATTTAATATTTAAGGTGTAAAATGCCGAAGATAGATTAAATTATAGCTGTATGCCATACTTAAGTGAATATAATTTCACCTAGGTTTACTAACACATTTGTGAATACCTAACAGCCAAGCATAACTTAAGCAGTGGTGTACAGAATTTATCGACTATCTGTTGTAATGTTACAATGTCAGTTGGTGGAAGCCGCAGTTGGTACAGTAGCGTGAGCACTCGCCACACACAAAGGCAATCTGGGTTCGATCTCCGGCGGGGTCAGTCCCCGGAATTTCATATGTGGGAATCATGTTAGACAGTGCCACTGGTCGGAAGGTTTTCTCGGGGATTTCCCATTCCCCCGCCATGTCATTCCGGCATTGCTCCATTTCACCGCTCCCCTGCGCTAAAGACCTAGATGTTACATGCAGACCAAAATCTATTCATGGTATGAACTAACACATATCTTGTAGTTACTGCATTTGAGATTATACGAACATGTTTATCAGTTTTCAGTTTTGCAGTTTTTCTGCATGAATCATAATAAAAGTTGTATTTCATAACTACTAAGCATGCCAAGTGTCACTGATAAGGCGTTTATGAAATCAAAACCATAAACAGCACTGCAGGGGTTATCAAATTCTGGTAATTGCGAAAACCTGTTCATGTGACTAAGATAACCTACTTTGCATCAGTTTAGCAATAAATTATACACAAGATAGGTCACATAATTCTTACACTGAATTTTGTGTGTGTGTGTGTGTGTGTGTATATATATATATTTATATATATATATTTATATATATATATATATATATATATATATATATATATATATATATATATATATATATATATTTTTTTTTCTATAGATGTTATGTTTCTTCTGTTATGTGTATTTTTTTTTTGTTGGAAGGTTGTTAATTTGAGATCATAACATATAGTGTTTGGAATGTATTAGGGCCTACTTCTTTGTATATTTTTGTGTCAAATCAGTAGGCCTATGTACTTCCTCTGTAAGAAGAGCGTAGCACTCTTGGAGGATATTTTCTGTAAATAAATTAACAAAAAATAATGTATCTGACGACTCCTTGCAAATGTTGTATCTTGTAGGCCTACTTAACAAAAGCTTCTCTGTATGGCTGTCACATATCAGTGTGAGCCGAGACTCATTGGGACTGTTCAGAATTATAAATAAATACCGTAATTAGAAACCTTTGCCTCTTTAAATTCTTTTAGTTTTTTTCTTTTAAAATAAAATGTTTATATCAAACATGTCTAGTTTCAGCAAACACAAGGCAAGTTGTTGTTAATAATAATATAACACTAATAATCATTATTTCAATCCAAATTGAGCAACCAGCCAGTGGCGTGATTTGAACTGTTTCCGCACTCACTTCCTAAGCCTATTCTAACCCTCCCAACCCCTTTACTGTCATCAACTTCTCCCCTAGTAAATTACACTCCCTCACCGACCTCCTAGGCATAGACAGCCATCTTGTACACTAGTGATAATGTGTAGGGTAAAACAAGCAGAACTTGGCTGTCATAATATTGTGTTAAAGGATATTTGCAGTTAAGGTGATTATTTATATTTCTAACATAAGGAATTGTGTACTCTAGTAGGATACCTAATTAGCCTATCATAGAGTCGTAGTTTTATCTATAAGCTTATCATGGTTAGTAAAGTCAAAGCTTTCTTTCAAGCTTTTCATTTTATTGAGAGCATTAAGGATACTGGTATATTGCCTTACATGTGGAGGTGTTTTTTCATAAAATCCAAATGGGAGTTCACAAATAAACACTCCCAACCCCCATCCCCTAACGATGCAAATAGTATAGAGAGTTGTAAATTAATAAAATTAGACCTACTTTTGAAAAAGTTGTCAGTATAGAAATTGGTCTGCAACTGACTATATTTGCTCTGTCATCTTTCCTGCTTAAAGCAGCAGTATTTTGTTGATTCACAGTGTAGGTAATCACAACTGCAAGATTACGTCAGTTTTATTGATTTTATTTCTTTTCTTTTTTCTGTTTCAATCTTAAACGGATGTGGAACGAAAGCAACTTAAAGATGTATGTACCTTTTGTCTGTAAAACATGTTTTAATTTCATATTTGTTTTATTTTACATTTTTATGGTGGTTCTAAGAAAAATATTCTTAGTATTTTAGTTCAGTGTTACTTTGTGCTGTAGAGCAAAGCTAGAGTGTAATTGCTGTTCAGAAATTATGTGTTAAAATGAACATTAGGCTACATAGCTGTTGGTAAGCTGAAGTGTAGTTAATTTTTTCAGCCGAAAGGAAAGAAGAAATTTATAGATCGTAAATCTGCAGTGACGTTCCACGTGGTGCATCGCAGCCAGCAGGACCCACTCATCAATGATGAAGATGCTCCCCAGCGTGTCTTGCTGCCTTCAGCAGGCAAGGGGTGCAAGGTATGTCCTTCGTTACACGTTGTGAAGTTGGTATGCTGAAACTGTGATGAGTGAGCTATTTATTGAGAGTACGTTTTGCAGGCAGACGAAGAGCAGCGTAAGGATGAGCAGAAGAAGTGGGGCATCTCCTGGGACGATGACTACAACTACCTGCAGCACTTGCGGAGCCGGACAGAGGGTTCTGAGGGTGAACTCGTCAGATACTGCATCATGGCACCCGAGCCATCTGCTACGCAACCACAAGAAAATAAGGTAAACGCTATGGCTGCTATCGAAACTTCTATCATTTTACTTACAACCAGTATCCTGCACTTCTTTTATGCCTAACTACTTGTAGTGTTTGAGTGTGGAGAATTACGTGGCTTATATAAGCATTCATTGTGTTGCGGTGTATGTCTGGCTAGCTGATAGTTTAATTTACATAATCTTTTTTTGGATAGTTATTTATACTTTGACAAAGTCATATCAAAACGTGGTTTGACATTTCATCTAGCATGTCAAGGAACATACATGCAGTGGCTTTTAGGTAAAAAGGCGATATTTGGCTTAGCAAGCATAATAACTTTCTGGCAGTTAGTACATTAGCTTCACATTTTAGAATATCCAGTGAGAAAACTGTGCTGAAAATATAGCAATTGTTAGGCTTCAACGGGTGATGGATGTACAGGCTTCCCTTGAGCTACGTAACCTGAGACGTGCCATGCAGATCTCTCTCATGCTGAACAGGATTTGAGAACACGTGACTGCGCATATGCGACTATACCTTCTGCGGAAAAATGTGTGTCGTCTTCCTTCGTGTGTGTGTACCTATTTACAAGTATCAATTGTAATTACATGTACTTCTGTCTGTTACATTGCTTAATTTGTTTTTATGTGATTAATTACACATGTTTTAACATCAGAACTGTGTGCGTCTGAGTTAAAACATATTCACGTGTAGGTAGGATTATATTTTTTGTGAACAATAAGTTAGATAGAAATTGTACACACTTACATTTTTTTTTTATTTGATTTAAGAATTTGGTTTTCATGTGATTACAGATACTTTTAGCATAAAAACCATGTGCGTTAGAGTTAAATATATATACATTCTTATATAGATCTGTTTAAATTTTTTGTGAATAGTAGTAAGATAGCAATTGCACGAGTTTATAATTTTTTTTTTCATGTAACAAATTTGTATTTACATTATTCGTACATATATAATTACATCTATTTTGACATCAAAACTAAGGCCTTTACATTATTCAAATGTATTTTTTACAGTAGTCTAAACATTTTAGGTATACGTAATTATTCCTGTTTCTCTAGAAGTACATGACATTTATGGTGAATGATGCACGAAAACTTTGTGCGTATTTACCATATATATATATATATATATATATATTCATTACATTTATAATAAAAATAGGGTACTACACAATGTTATTATTCAGGAACCAGCCGAAAAACGTGAACAAGTCTCGTCAAACGGACTTATTACGAATATTTACGAAAAAAATTTCACTTCGGCCCACTTGTACCATAAGTTCAATACAAATCCGACTTATGTCAGTGACGTAAGAATGTAACCCGTGTGTAAGTCGGGGATGCCTGTATACAGTATTTTTTAAATTCTAATTGGGCTTCACATCTCAAAAGTTTTGAGGTCGTTACAAATGGTGTTACACAACTTTACACAAGGACAGGAATTATAAAAGGAGTCGGCCGTGGCCTATGTTAAGAAAACTATCCCAACATTTGCCTGGATTCATTTAGGGAAATCATAGAAAACCGAAATCAGGATTGCCAGAGTCTGGAATTGAATTCAGCTCCTCCCAGATGTGAATTTTAACTGTTAATGTTGTGCCACCTCTCTTTGAGTATGGATGTGTAATCATTTTCAGGAAATAATCAGTATGAATCATGGATATATATTTAAGAAGTTGTTACATATGACACTGCTGTTTTTTTGATCTTCTCCTCAGACATTATCATTTGATTGGCTGCCTAATTCAGTTGTATTAGTTATCCTATCATTATCTTATCCCCGATTGACTCAAGGGTGCTAAACTATACTGGTGCAAAATATGTGAAACTAATCTTTCATTATACAGTGTCATAGTTTTCAGTGCTAGTTATTCATTTGATTTTATTTCAGAAGTATTTACGATGTAACGTACTCTGTGTTTTTTTCATTATTATTATTTTTATTTATTTTGTCATTTGTCATTAAGTAACAATGGTTACAATAGACTTCATCATATAAACTTGAATATTGTAGTGTCTATGTGTGTTGTTGCAGTCAGTGAAACTAAAGCTACCATCATCTGTGTTTGCTTCAAGTGTGGAAGAGGAAGTGGGTGTTCTGAACCTCGCAGCCCCTCGTTCAGGTTAATTCTTACAGTAGTTTTTATTATCATTCCACAACTGCAATGCAAAACCGTGTTTGTGGTATAATATTGCTGGTGTTATACTGCATATAAAATTAATTTTCTGCTGTGCTAACACCACAAAATCTAGTAAACAAGGATTTGTAAAATATTATTGTGAAGTGTACTGTGTATGTGGTATTATGACTGTTTCAAACATGATAGCATATACGTATTCTCTTTAAACATTTATACTATTTCTGTGAGTTTTTTAATATTACGGTTGTTTAGTCAATAAAATATAGCCTGAAAAATACAACTAAATACTTTAAATATGTTATAGATTACCTCTTTTTTTTCATGCTGATTGTTTTCTATAATTTACTTGGACTGCAGCAGTTTTTTTTTTTTACTTTTAACTCATGAGAATCGTTTGCTTGTTCATTGATGCTATGAAAAATTTCCAGCAGAGAAACAATTTGGCACTGAAATTATAACTTGGCTTGGTGTAAAATATTTTTTAAGAAAACCGTAATGACAGTTACTGGAGCAGTTCTTAATGTACAGTGTACAACACTTCAGTCACAGTGACGAAAAAATTCACCACTTTTAAGTTTTTCAATCTTAATGTGGCACTCTTTTAAAGTTTTGATTTAGGAATAAACAGATTTCTAAATAAAACATTTTTGAACTGCAGTGTGCATTCTTAAGCAATTAACTTTCGTGATAACAATTACTGTAATAACAAATAACTTTACCTATAAAAAGTTCACTCATAAAAAGCCTCTATTCAATTGGTCCACTTTTACCTTCGTGGTGGCATCATGAGCCCAGGTAGACAGCGACAAGACTCCTTGGAAGTGATGTTCCTACTTCATTTGCTACATCCAGAGATAAGTGTTTCCGTTATTTATTCTCTGTTTTTGTCCATGCGATTACTGGTATAATAATAGAGCTTTAACGCATATCTTGAATCATCATTTTCACAGAATAATTATCACACACAACCTTTTCTGATCTGAGTAAACTACTGGGCATGGTGTTATCAGCATAGTCAACTTGAAATGAGAAACAATCATGCAGTGTCTAGCCTGACACATTAATTACTCTCAAACAGTGATATAGGTTTTTAATGTCTATTTTATATTGTTAGTTTATGATGTGCTTTGTCTCTCTGATAAAAATATTCCAGTGTTCAAAGTTAGTTTTTGTTCTTTCCCTTAAAAATTGTGAATATTATTCAAATTATTAATGGGTATATCTAACAAATTAATAAAATTTCATAAAAATTTCAAAGTTACACATAGGCCTATGACTTTTTTTACCGTCTCTTTAGTGTTTCACTAATGTTGATGTGATTTTGAATCAGTGGGCTAAATAAAATGTTATATTTTAGACTGAGTGATTGATTGGCAATGTTGCACAGAAGGAAGCAAAAGTAGAAGCAATGCAGAGTTTTGCGAGGGACATAAGCAGATCAGCGAGAGAGCTGGATAGAGAGTGTGATTGATACATTTGTGTGTGGGATTGACAATGCTAATAGAATTTCCTTTACATAGTGTGGTTGGTTGGAATGGGAGGTGTATCTGTTTGCCTCTGGGAGGCGATAGGTGGTGGAGGTGCCGGCTTTGGGAGTGTGCAAGTCATCCCTCCTCTTCCCTACTGTATTATCTTGATGGTACTGTGGGGGTGCCAGACTTTTTTCTTTGGAGAATCAATCTGGTGGGTCCCCTCATCTGTGCGAACCAGGCATGGCTTTCTGCAGCCACTGTGCTGGTGGTCGTTAAGAACTAGGACGCTCAGTAGTGATGCTGTCCAAGGAAGCAGAGGACTCTGTGAGCCTCCTCAGGTGACTGTAAGTTGGTTTCTTGTGATGAAATTGTTACTGGCATCCTAGAGGTTCTTCCAAGTGGAGATGGTGGCTTTGGCTGATGTCATACCTCGCAAGTTCAGGATATGAACTCAGTCATCATAAGTGTGCAAACATGTGACCTCCTCATGCAGCACCTGCTGCTACACTCTGTGATCTTGGCGACTATAGCGTAAGCCCTCTGCTAGTGTGATGATGTGGCATGGAAGAAGGTTGAATTTGGGTAAATGTTTACTACAGCCAGGAAAGGTGTTGAATATTGGTTGAGTTCACCTGACCGAAAACGCAGTATAACTTCATGTTTTAAAAATGGTGACTTGTGGACCGCCTTCACTGCTACTAGATGCAACAATATAGTGACGAACTGGAGAGGCACTTTTTTCACCCAATACCATGGTTTCTCGCAGTGTTATCTAAGGGGGATAGGAGTGCAGGTAAGGCAGATGGTCGTCAGTTCGCCTTCCTCGTGATGACGGAAGGGCTGTTACTCTACTAACGTCACATGTCCAGCAACACCAAGCATGGGTGGGGTGAGGGTTACCCCTGTGAGCACATACTCTCAGACGAGAACGAGAGGTAAGTACAGTGCTTGACTGGGTAATCAACTGTTAGCTTAAGCGATAGGCTTGAGCGTGTGTTAGGTGATGGATGTTGGCGTGCAGGAGGGCTGGGGGTAGAGACATCCAGCCGACCTACCAGCAGTGGGTTGTGGTGGCTTAAACAGGTCTCTTCTATCGGCAAGTTAGCAGAGGGGTGGCTGGCATGGTTCTTGAATGGATGGGGAATTCCCCTTTCCTGTGCTGTGTGGGTACACGCTGGCCAGTGCAGATATTCTGGACAACCACCTTCCCAGTGGGCGGTCCAGTAAGCCCAGCCTTGAGTGCCAGGTTGTATTAGCTTACCCTCTGTATGCCGGCTCCCCGTCCTACTTGGACAATACAATATCATATAAAAAGCATAGGTAAGAAATTGTTGACCACGTGTTGCTGTGGGAGGCTAGTAAGAGGAACCGTCTGCTTCAGCACTGTTCTGTCTTAACTGTTCTAGGGGACGCGGTGGTCGAGGGGTCAGACCTCTTGCCTCCCACCAAGGCGATCTGGGTTAGATTCCCGGCGAGGTCGGCCCCCGGATTTTCGCATGTGGGAATCGTGCCGGAAGATGAAGTTGGTCGGTGGGTTTTCTCTGGGATCTCCCTTTTCCCCCGCCCTTTCATTCCGGTGCTGCTCCACACCCACCTCATGTCACCCCTCACCAGCGCTGAAGACCTCGATGTTAAGCGCTGACCAAAATCTTTCACACGCTCACTTAACTGTTCTACGTACGGATAAATTACTGTCTGTAAAAATCCACACGGTTGCAGCACAGCTCCCATTCTGCATTTACTGTAAATGGTATCTTTGTGCATTTGTTATTGGAAAAATAATATTCATGAACCCACAAACTAGGAATATACAGTGGAACCCCTGAATTACACCCCCTGATTCTACACTTTCCTACCATTTACACTGTTTGTATTTGGTCCCATTTAATGCTTTTACATTATAACCTTCCCTCAGATTACACTTTCCTGCATTTTACACCATTTTTTACTGGTCCCTTGAGAAGTGTAATTCAGGGGTTCCACTGTATAATTATTAGCCCCTTTAGTGGGGCATTGAGCTAACAAAGATGTGCATAATCACAATATCTAACATAAACTGTACATACCTGGTTTGCTTCATGTTGTTTATTTGTGTGCAGGTCTACAGTTAGACTTGGATCCAGACATTGTAGCTGCAATGGACGAAGATTTTGATTACGATAACCCTGAGAATGTACTAGACGATGACTTTGTACAACAGGCGGCTGAAGGAGAAACCTCTAATGAGTGAGTGACCACTAGCTATTTTCATACTTTAGCAGTTCTCTATTTTTAATTAGGTGAAATATAGTTTAAGACTACCTGCATACAGGTTCTCATCCCTATTTGAATATCTTTTTTTATCTAGTTTGAATTCATGTTTCTTCCAGTTTAGACAGTATTATGGAAGATGATGACTTGTCTTCTGGTGGAAGTGTAGCCTCTGATGATGTTAGTGACGATGATGTAGCCAGTCTGAAGAATTCTGAGTTCACCTTTGCAGAAGAAGAGACAAAGTCTCGCTTTACCAACTACTCAGTTTCTAGCTCCGTCATCAGACGCAACGAGCAACTTGCTCTTCTAGATGACAGGTTTGAGAAGGTGAGCAGGTCTGTCATAAAAACATACATTGCATTTCAGAGAATTTGAAAGATATTTCCTTTGCATTTTGTTTTATCTGATCTGTAAATTGTTGCTGCTATTTTTGTTATTCCACATTTTTTATTTGAGTGGAATCAGCTCCTATTGATTTGTTGATCTCATATTTATAGGCAGTTATAGAGCCAAGTTCTGATCTTAAAAATGTTATTTAATTTAAAACATACCCAAGAAAAGTAGACACAACCTGCGTTTGCCCACTGCCACTATTTCTAACAGATTTGTGGCATCACTTTTTTTTCATATTTTAGTTTGCCAAATGATAACTGTAACACTGCAAATTACATACTTAATTGCATTTTCATACCTGCCAACGCTCCCACTTTTGTGCATATTCTCCCGTCATCTCGTATTAACATTTAAACCTTCCCTTTTTTGTCTCTTTCAGCAAACTGTGGTAGAAACAACTTGTATGTGTGTCAGGGTAACTGCAGTTTAGCTCTTGTGTGCGGCAGCTCAGTGATTTGGAAATATTCTGTTCACTTCAAGAAGTGTGTGAAGGGTGTAGATAATCAAAAATCAGCTCTTGAAAGTACTGTATTGTGTTGCCTAGGCCCTACATTACTTCCAGCTTCAAATACATCTTTGATATGTACATTTGTGTTTGCTGTCTATTGTGTGTGATTTGAGGTTTGCGGATATTTTGTTTATTTGTAGAATTAACAGGTGTTTATAAAACCTTAAAAAATTCAGTGAATATATTTTCAGGATGTTTTAGTCCCAAAGTATAAGCTTTCTTACTCCCACCATGATTTCTTTTAATCACTGAATGTGAATGTACATTGTTTTATATACTTTTTATTGAACATTAAAGTGTGTATTTAATGTCTCACCTATTTCCAACGGGAAAGAAAACCACTTTGGTAGTGGTAGGTGTCTTTGACTATTTCACTAGGTGGTAGTTTGGGAGGAACTAGTTTAGTTTAGAGTTAGGAGGGCATTTGAAGACTAGTCTAGTAGCTTTTGAGAATAAATTCTGGGTGAGAGGTGAAGACGATAACATTTTGTGACCAGAGTTAAGAATGGTTTAGAGTTTTTCTAGGCCTTCATGATGGGGTACCAATATAGGAATATCATTGCTGTTAGTCTTGGTAGCTGTTCCCTTGTCTGAGATTGCCAGCTGGATTTGGTTGTGGGCCAGTTGTTTAGGGTAGCCCATGTCACAGAAGGCCTGATATATCTTGGCACACAGTCTGTTAAGTTCTTCCTCACTGGAACATATTCTTTTGGCTCTAGTTGCAAGGCTGTATAGTAGAGATTTTTTGGCATGGCATGTATTGTCGCTGTCGAAATGAAGGTACTGTAGACTGTTTGTGGGTTTGGTGTAGGGTTGTGCGAATGTGGCTTTTTGTTTAGCGAAACGAATATGAAAAATATGTCACTTTATTTCACGAAATCGAAACGAAAATGAAAACTAATTTTGTGAGAGCTTGACCTTAATGAATGTTAAATGAGAGTTTTATGATGGTGTTAATGGTTTCATTGTGTATTATTTTAACTCAGAGAGACACATTAGGAGCTAC
>PNEQ01013138.1:0-12057 GCA_003012365.1 Medauroidea extradentata
CTTTATGATGAAAGAATCATAAATACGTTTGCAGTTTGGCCTAGTCAAGTTTTTTATGAAATTGAAAATTGGCACAACTTTTGACGTAATGTGCAAATTAGGGTCTTTTTTTAATTATTTTAAAGATATATTAATTCTCTACAACTCTATTCAAGAAGGATTTTGCTGTTAGTATAAAGATTTAGCAGTTATAACACATATGTCCGAAAACGTGGCCTTAAAATGATTTTTTGGAACAATTATGATTTTCAACGGCTTGTAACGAGAAAACGGCTAGAAAAAAAGAAAAAAATGTTTAGGACTTATTTTATGCAAAATTATATTGTCTACAATTTTGTACTAAAATATTTTTCGCTAGGACTAACCATAGTCGAGATAAACATGAAAAACAAAAAACATGCACACATTTTGGCACACCCTGTAGTTGGCTCCTCTCGCAGACTCCAGGACTTTTGGTATATTGATCTCCAAACACCTCCGAACACATCTTAAAAGTCGAAAAAACTCCGCACGAAAGTCTGTCTAGAAACCATTCATTGACTGGACTATGTACCCAGTTTTCTATATTCGTATATTCATGTACGAAGATGCTCGTACTGAGTAGAATGTTTCTGTTTCCCTTACACGTGTTGGGTTTGAATATAGTGGAAGTAAATCTTTAAATAATTATTTTTCTATGGAATAGCACCAATGTTTTTTTTTTTTTTTTTTTTTTTTTTTTTTTTTTTTTTTTTTCGTTTTCAGTCCTATATCAGTCACCTGATTAACATAAAATATTATATATTTCATATAATGAATTGTGTTGTTTTCTATTTTAATTCCACAATTAGTGTCTGCATGTTGAACCTATTTATTACTGTATTTCACTATTCACTATCCTACATATTGGGGAATTAGATTCATCCTTCAGAGAGGTCCGAAATAGCTGTGTAGCACTTGACTGTACAACTACAACATGTACAGATATGGTACAAGAAGAATGACAAATATTGTGATCTTTCCATGATTTTTTCAGAACTAAGTACACATGAACTGAAAAATTACTGAATATGGTGCATGAGAGCAGTAGTCTCTCAGTAATGAAGAATTCTTGTGCCGTAGAAAATATTTAGCAAACATTAGTTAGTAACTACTGCACTACAGTATTTCACATTCTAGCCAACTCATGGAAGCCAAACATATGGAACAATTTTAATGCAAATGCAGTGGCCAAGTGTTCGTCTTCTCTGGTGCGTGGAAGTAAACTGTGTTGGCGCAGTATCTAGGAGCTCAGTTTGCATTTGCGTCAACTATCAAATATTGTAAGAAATTAAGAAAAAACAATACAACAGCTATAGTATATGACATACAAAAAAAAATAGACACAAAAAATGAATCGACAAGAGTATTGTAATCAGCATTAGTATCCTCTTGAGCAAAAGTGAGAGGAAATTTGGTTTGTAAGTAGTTAAATGGGTAGACAAATCAGTTTTATGATTGACATTTTAATTGCTAATACTCTTAATAACCCCTAATAACACATCACATTCAGTACCACATAGTATGTATATTTATTAGGTGTGTTCTACAAAATGAGAGGTGACAACTACAGTGCTGGGTTGAGAGGAAACAATAATCTAATGCATTGGTAGTACTCTATACTTACATGCACACATTGTTTGCAATTCACTTAATTGTGTAGTATGTGACATGCTGGCAGTTGTAGGGGTCGTGTGCCACGTGGTCTCCACAAGGCGCGCACAGACCATGAGGAAAGTTGAAGCTCATCCTACCTTTATGTTGACACTAGATAGGACGAGTTTCAAAAAATTTCAAGTATTTTTCGAAAAATTCGTAATATCACAATAATTTAACTTCAAAAGTTCAAATAAATTTAATTTGCAGGGCTGTTTTACAAAATAAAAACCTGAAAACTTTGCTGTTTACAAATGCACTCCGGAAAATTAACTTGTGTTCGACGCATTCAGTTATCATAACCCAGAGAATGGCAATCAGTTTTAATTAACTGGAAGTAGTTTGTGAATTAAATGCAAAGATATCATTTGTATATAGTGAATGGTTGTGCGACTGTCCAAACATCAGTCACTACGAATGGAAGCATGAAGATGTGGCTCCAACTTGCAAGCTAAGCCAGTCAGATAGACAACGACCGCAAGAGCCACCAAAGTTCTCTCGCTAAACCCTAACCTTGGTTTAAAATTCTGAATTCACAGTCACAAGTAGCAATTTCCCTGACTTTTCAAGGTTTCCCTCGAACACTTTGAAATTTCCTGTTTTTTTTTTTTTTTTCAGAGATATATTTGTAACCGAGTTCAACCGTCATTTTGCCCATCGAAGGATTAGGTACTTGCAAAACGTGTGACAAACTTGCAATAATGATTACCAGTGAAATCTATGAAACCTCAAAGCGACATGCTCAAAATGAAAAAAAAAAAAAAAAAAAAACATCAATTTAGCCAGGGCTGAATCTGGCCAACGTTGCATGAAATCTGACTATACTTTGGCTTCGACTGACCAAGAGGTGTGGACGATAGCCTTTGATTTGCAGCAAGCTCTTCCGACACCCCATATTCAAACAAATGCAGTTTTTTACAGAAGGCAGTTATGGACATATAATGCATGTTTGGTCCGAAGGTATAGCCAGCAGAGGTTCTCAAGATATAGCAGCATGTTTGATGGCATATTTCTGTAATAACAAAGAACAAATAAAAGACAGACAGACACTCTTAGCATGGTCCGCTTCATGCTGAGGCCAAAATAAAACAAAAATATTATTGAATTTTGGTATCACACTGCACATGCTCTGCATTAGTTTAATATTGTACAACATAAGTTTCCTATCCCAGGACATACATTCTTAGATTGTGACCGTGATTTTGGTATTATTGAGAAAGCAAAGCGAGTAATGCCTGCCATATATCAGCCAGATCAATGGACTCAACTCATCAGAACAGCCAAGCGGAACAAACCATTCCAGGTAACATCAATGAGTACAGATATGTTTCATTCCTTGGCTCCTGTGGTATCTTCATTACTATTCCGCAAGAAATGTATAAATGGGCAACCAGTCCATATACAAAAGTCTTGCCGTATTAAAATACTTAAAGACAGTCCGGGCAAGACGTTTTTCCAGTACACTTATGGGGACATAAGTTAATGGCAAGAAGTCAACATCAGTAGACCTGGTAAGAGGTGGGCTGTTCAAGAACTCCCTATGCTCTACAGTGCTAGAAGATCACTTCCTGCAGCTAAAGTCTGAGATCTAAAGAAGCTCTGCGCGTATATTCCTCCCCAGTAACGCATATTTTATGAGGGTCTACAGAGCGCAGTACCTTCCCCAAAACGGCTGCGATGTCCAAATTCGGAGGCAATAACCACGCAACTGGACTGGGAAAGTGACGTTGAAACATCAGACAGCGAAGACAGTGCTTCAGAATTTCTACATATATACGATGTAACACATATCCGGTTCTTGCACTGAATATGTTGATGTGTACATAGACCACTATTTTCATGTCTGCTAGCTAAATTTTGTAAAACATAATACAGACCCTCTGATTTGAGACATGATTTCTATATTTTAGTATAAAGTGTATATGGTAATAAACTAATTTTAACATTACTTATTTTTGTACAGTTAAATGAAAACTTTCAACCCATACGTCTCTATTTAGTGTTTTTGTCACTTATCAGGTTTTTGCATGCACCCACAGAATTTTGGTTTTCGACGCTTGAAAAATCAGAATTATGTGAAGCACTAGTACAACAGAATAAAGAGGGATTAAGACACACAATAGCTTATGCATCTAGGTCACTGTCACAAAGCGAACAAAATTGAAGCGCCAAAGAAATGTATTTAGGGCAATTGAATAGTTGCTGGTAAAAATAACACAGCTGACTCATTAGCACGCCTACCACAGCCAAATAAGTACAAAACACAGACAATAGAATTAGACACCAAAAATTCAGTACCATTACTGTTACATAAACACAGGATAGCTTATTCGAAGCACTGGCAACTGTAATTTTTTTAATATTTAGATAAAACAGGTGGTAAAAAATACAATTACGAAACACATAGCTGACAAATGGTCAGAATTTATACAGTTAATTACAGACGAAAATAAATGCCAAAAAAATCTAAACAACCACTCACTGAAGACATGCCAGAAGAAATATTATTTAAGGCCACTGTAGAATATTTTCAAGTAAATATTAATCTACTACATGCAGGCCAAGATAATAAAATAACAGAATTCACTGTTGAGGAGTCCATTAAACATGTACAGTTATATGTGGACGCAGTAAATAATAGAATATACTATCCTATTACAGAAAACACATAAAAGCAGCAAAGTATAGGACCTCATCTGTATCCTTCCTACAACACCTCCCCCCTTTTTTTATAATACATCATTATGTCAAGGAGAATATGCGATGTAATGGCTTGATGAAACACTGGGCCAGCAGCTCGTTAGTTGTGCCAAGGAGACACGTCAATGAGACAAATTTGTGGAGTTCATCACGTCTGACTACAACAAATCCGTCAACACCTCTTCAAAATCCCCCACCCCTACTTTTCCACTTCTACCTAATCCATGGTACAAACACGACAAAGCCAGCTCAGGTGGTATTAAACAAACCACCAAAACAAACATATGAGCTGCACAAAATGTTTAGGAAAAGGAATTCGATAAACATTTTAGAACACCATAGTTTAAGGAAAATCAGTATGTTTGGCTTACATCACAAGGCAAAGGCATTAAATTTTATAAATACAGGGGCCCATACAAAATTTTCAAAATTATATGACTCAATATGGTACTTTTCGTCTCAAAATCACGGGCAAATAGGTGCCGCAAACAAACACAAGACATATAAAACAAGCTTTCATACGAAAAACTACACGCTGAAAGAAAATTAAATATAATTAATACTACTTAATCTAATAATATAATGTGAATCAGTTCTCACCAATTTCTTATTTCCAGGTCAGCAGCTACAGGATGGTGATACTAACATTACGTTTTTCCTCTCCATATAATCCACCCAACCTCTACAACCCACATTCAAGAGTACATACAGGCATCTATTGGATTAAAGTTAAAATGGAAGTAATTTACGAATCAAGCATCCCAATAATCTAATAGATTCCACTACATCCACCTCAGCCTATACTCAGTAACAAGCAACGGCCACAGCTAATATGCAAACTAGAAAACAAAAACATGTGTAAAAACGCCATGCTGATATCTAAATCCATCGATGAGCAACAAATCAATCTAATCTCAGAATTTACGAGCGAACGAAAAAAATCCCGGCACGAAGGAAAAAAGGGTTACAACTGATAGGAGAAGCACTAGATTGATGTTGCAACACCCTTACAAAGACACTCCTTAGACAGAGAGTATCCAAATGTAAGCAACCGTCCTAGAAAAACAACAAAGATATACACTCAATCTAAGGATTAAAGTAGATTCCAGATATATGTGCTGTTGAAGGAATAAATACAGTTGAAGGAATACACATTCAAGCATTTACGAACTGCTTGGGAAGCACTACATTTAAACAGCCTTGGGTTCAGACAGACACTGCTTAGAAACCCTTGAGGGTTGGCAAATACTCAGCTTTCGAACAACTCATTCTTTACCTCACCTTTCTCAACAAACAGAGAGAAGAGGTCAAAGCAAGGGAATTCCAAGGTCTCATGAAAGCAAAAACAAAACTCGGTGTTTTAAAATGTATTTTATTTATAATGTGCATGTAACTACACTCTATATGTGGTACACAAAGTATCAATATGTTACTTTCAACATAATACATGTTTGTAGCAGTTATTGAGAACGAATACACTGCTCAAAGTATCAAGTTCTTTTGTATTAGTTCTAAATTCGCCTGGAACAGCCCCACAGCAATCCTGGGCGTCGCTGCCTGCTACGTTTGTACACTTCGTACACAGTGCATGCAATGTGCGAGGGAGTGAAAACAACTACTGAATAGCCAATAGTGACACGGGAACAAGGTCACTGGTCCCTAAAGTCCTCGTCCTGATGTGATATATATGTGGTTCTAGGACTCAAAGCGAAGAAACTGGCTCATTCAATAATAATGGTGCAGTTTAGGTTAAAATTAAAAAGCTGAATAGTAACAAATATAGCACCATTATGATTGTGAGCTGACCGTACATTAATGTATAAGAAAAATTATAAACATACCTTAAGGACAAATTTTAGTATAGGGCCTCTAGTCAATAATGTTATCTACCAGGCGGGTGTGAGCTAGACAGTGGTTAGAAAATTTCTGACCCTGATACAGATAATAAATATAAGATACTCTGCTATCAGTTGCCAAACAGATGGAAGAGAGATTAAAAATACCCGATAATGTCGGAAGTGGTGAATGAAGCAATGGGGACGAGATGGAATGGTAGACGAAGTAGAATAAACACCCCATAAATTTTCTTTGCATTTTGCAGATTACGAATGTTGTGGAAAGAGAATATGGATATCTAGTTCCCCGAAACAGATACTTGGTCTCCCCAGCTGTCAAAAAGAAGTGTGCAAGGAGAATTCTGATATTTTTTGGTGGAATGGAAATTGCTGTATCTGATACCGAGGTATCAAATACTTGAAATACTGTATCAGCAACGCGTTGAAGTAGATGTATAAAACAAATGTAACAGCCGTAACCCACCGCGCGCGCACCCTCTGCCAATAAAAAGTGACAGAAATTAAATGTTTTACAACTCCCGGGAATTGAGCAAGAGCAAGAAGTTATTTAAAAATTGTTCTTTTTTTTTTTTTTTTTTTTTTTTTGAGACCCAGTATACCTCTCTGGCCTTGGGCCTGTATTGCCGTGTTATACACGTAATGGACGCAGCCATCACAGAGCAGGCGAGTTATTCGGACTACTCGTAACAGATACCGTCTTAAGAGACTCTTAAGGTGATTTGACACGATACTGATAACAACTGTCATACAGTATGTTACATTTTCCGCTATGTCAGTTGCCATAATGGCAGCCATGCTTGCAAGGATTATTCTTAATAAACGGTAGCGGCTGCGATGGCTGGCTATTATGAAATCAGGCATTGTGTAATATCGGCTTTAGGAACGACTGAATATGGCTATGAAGCAGTGGAATAAAGGGCGGAGGAAACAGGAGATCCCCAGTAAACCTGTTGACTTGAGTAATCATCCAGGCATGGTTCCCTCATGGGAAAATATGATTGGATCAGCCGGGAATCGAACCCGATGTACTATAATGACAAAATTCAATTCCATACCAAAGCCACTTCGAGGACGGCTATGTAATCATATACACACATTGCATACATCTGCACGACCATTTCCCATTCTTTTCCAAATATATCACAGAACTGTATAAAAAAGTCATCTATGCCACAGTGGTGTCTGCCATTATATGATAAACAATTAATAGGGGATGAGTTCTACTTCATTCAATATTTAGAGTTCAGTAGAAATCTATTTTAAAAAGAGTGGTTTTTGTCTTACGTCCATGTTACTAGTCCTTCCTACCCTAAACAATGAAACATTATATATTAAATACATTCAACACTATGGTAAACAAGCACATTAGCCTTCAAAGAATTTTTTTCTAGGACCTAGGCAAATATGTAAAACAACTGTCTTTGGACCAATATCATCTTCATTTGTAAAAAATAAATACAAACAAATTCTTTCCACAACAATGCAAATATATGAGAAGCATTACAATTAGTCAAATGTCAATTCAATTGTATATATTGTTTTTATTTCTGTCATTTCTAATGAGTACATAATGCTTTAAACTAAATGTTCAGCTTGTACAGCTTGTATAGCTTTTATATAACATGACAAGGCCAGATTTTCGTTTATACAAGTTGTATAACCTACAAAAATCAGTAGGCGTACTGAAATAAAAGAATTTCTACTGAAATTATACATCTAGTCATAAACCTTCGAAGCTATAATAGCACAAAATATCACACTTTTGTGGGGAACATGGCATATGTTGCCGTGAGTAGGAGGGTTTTCTCAGACCCTCCCGTTTACCCAACCTTCCTCAATCTGTCACTTCTAGATTCTCATTACATCCAACCTCATTCATTTTAAGGGCTAGCGGAGGCGGTAACACGCTTGACTGAGTACTGACTTTAACATTGTAGCCACACGAACAACACTTCAGTGCCGAAGGATGCCATCTACCCCAATCTTTCGAGATGGAAGACAAAAAAATAAGCAAACATCTGTAACACAGAAAAGGCAAACGACGAAACTTTGGCACGTGTATCTCTACATGACATACATTACATGGTAACATTCACGACTTAATTATACATATCGATGAATGATGACTGGTTGCAATGTATTTTAAAATTGAAGTTTCGTTGCCTTTAGTTACTTAACGTAATGTAAAACACCTTAGCAAAAAAGTTGTTCTTTTGAGGGTAGACTGAAGCCTTAATGAGCATCTGTATAAGCTGTGTATCCAAAAAAGTGTTTTCTTACTTATTGTCTGTATGCAATACATACATATAATTGAAATACTTTGGTGACTTAGTAGTACACTTCCGCCATATCAAGGCACACCAGATTTAAACGCAGAAAGGTGTAAAAAGGGAGGCAAGAAAAAAAACTGAACTTATTTAGATTTGTGAACTTACTTTACAGCGTGATATGTTATAAAGGATAATTCTTGCACACTTACTTAACAGCATGATATGTTATGTAGGATTATTCTTGCAGTGCTGTAGTGATAAGCAAGTGATATTCCAGCTTTACATTAAGGTTACGAATTAATCATACCAATACCTTCACCCACAAAAAGAATCCTTGCAGTAAGGGAATGTGTTCCCAGGAGCCACGTTGGCCAAACTGCCATAGAATTCGCCTGCAATCTAGGCGATGTTTGTTACATTTCTTACGAGTTGCGTCGATTGATTTTTGTGTGCGGTCTTCGTGACAGATGGTGTTGCTCAGTGGGTTTTTTCAAATTTCCCATTTTCCCCGACCCTTTCATTCTGGCACAGGTCCATACTCACCTCATGTCACTCATCAGCAGGGCTAAAAACAAACTTCAGATGCGGACTAATCCCAATAATATAATTGTTTCTGAAGCTTCAATATTTTGTGTGAATGGCATGAAGAAATGGAATTCACTATAAATATTAACTAATACAGCTTCGTAATTAATACGCTTCACTCTTGCTCTCCTAGTTCTGGATACAATTTATCAAAACAATGAAGATTTGAACCTCTCTTTACATGTACCCTATCCCTGTTGAAAGTCAAAAGTGATTGTAAAGATACTTTTATGTTTTTAGTACAAGGATATGCCAACGTACAAACTTGCAAACATGTTCATGAATATCGTTCATAAATGCTACTTTTAAAGTTTGCACCGTCAACCTCTATTCTATATCTATGAATATATATGTCAAATCTCGAAAATACACTAAATGATTTACGAAGGTCTAAAAATGTTTATACGTATAAATATTTTGGTCATACAGGTACCCACGCTTGTACTCGTAACCTCGCGCAAGGAGGTAGTCTAATTATTTACTGACCGTAGACGATGCCATACCGGCCATATTGTATAGTGAGATGCTGCGATGCTCGAAAAAATTCAGAAAGTGAAAAAGTTTAGTTGTGTAACTTCTGTTTACTTCTAAACACACAACATGCATGGCAGTTGGGCATTAAACATACAATTGTCAGGCAATCTGTGAGTGTATTATAAGCCTATATTAACTGACTGATAACAGTTTCGTTATCATTATTATTAGAGCGCAAGGTTAATATAATGAACACATTTTTCCGAAACATTTAAATTTCAATAATATTACACTTCAAGACAAGCCGAACATGAAGTAATCATGAATGGTTAATGGTGGCGAGTGGGAGCCATGGCCATTCACAAACAGCAATAGTACGCAGGTTGACATGAATTATATGTTTCGGTATTCAAAAAATGAAATGTGACGCGATTGGACGAACGTGCCATGCATCCCCCATTCGTAACATCTTTCGTAACTTAATTTGTCTTTAATGACGTGGTCAATTACTCGTCCAGTGCGAAGCTTCGTTACGAAATCTGACCAACAGTTCTTTTTATTGAAAAGTTTTTCTGAAAAGAGGTAGGTGTCAAAGAAATACCTCCTAGCTTATCGTTGCATTCAAGTCGAGTCTTTCTTTTCCCGTCTAGCATCTGTAGCTGCAGGTCGGTCATCATGGGTGTTGACATTACAACATTGCGCGTTCGCATTGGCCTTCACCTACCAGGAGGTAGGAAGCTGTTGAGAAGCAATACCAGCAGCCATATCAAGAGCGGTAAAGAGAAATACACTGAAACTTATGAGAGGTTGTTTCTGTGTCTGACTCTTGTTCCCCGTTGCCCTGTTGGCAGTGGGGATAGAGTCTAATCTAGGCCCTCAAAGTAAACAGGTAAATGCTTGTGATCTTGCCTCATTTCTATACTCATGTGCAAAAGATCCCACAAAAATTGATTACTGAAACATATCGTCGGATTGTGTAGGGCCATGCGGCTGATAATTTGTGGGGCAGAAATGTAAAGAATTCACGTAACCCGCTAGCTAGGCGGTGGGAAAGGACCACGGGCCATGTTCGCGAAATCTTTACCGATATTAGTTTGGGGTCTAAAAAACCTGTACGTGAAAATTTGGAATCTCGGCTTGCCTCTCTGTAGGTGCAACGTGTTCGCTGTCTACAAGATGTCGATAATTTCGGTTCAGGCAGAGAATCAATGTGGTACTTAATATGTGAAGAACTTGGAATGACAAAGAAAAAGAATAATGTGTTGAGGTTGTACAGGAACTGGAAGGGGAACATTAGCAAATTAGAGTCACTGTTGCAGGAATTTTTACCAGTTAGACTGAACCATTACAGAATCTAAATTCTGGTATACACGAACATGATGTACCAACTGCAGATAGTCTTGTGCCATTGCCAGATGTTGCTTCAATAGATGTTCGGCAGAACAATGTTCCAGAAAGTTCCATTTTACATGAATCTTTTCTAGGACAATTCAGTAAACAATCATATCAATTGGCAATGTTAAAAGGAATTATCACAACAATCGGTGAATTTAATTTTGGAATGCAGTAGTGTAACTAACAGAAAATTAATTAAGTATGTTAATGTGGTACCTAACAAACCGAGGAAACCTAAGGACCCATATCAAGTAGTTGTATGTAAATGTACCATTGATTCTGAAGTCTTCCCCAAATTGAGAAACTATACATTTCTGTTGCCACAGAAGTTGATAAAATTCATTTTATTTTGCGTAGGATCTCGTGAAATGTATTTGGTATTATGGTATATTCAAATATCCAGGTTTGAAAATATTGACTGGTTCTGCTACTTTCTTTGACTACACAAAATGTGCAGGTGTACATTGTGACACGTAACTCAAAGTAATGCTGACGTACAATTAATTTGCATATCCTCAGCTGTTAGTAAAAACAAGACCAGCAGACCCAGGTCGTGACTGACCGTTGCCTATGCTATTAACTAAAGGCCGGGACAGCGAGAATCGAGAGGCGTACCCTTTGATGTAGTTCCAAGAGTGTCGCTAGGGCTCGCTATTTTGTTCTTTCCCGATGATAGCCGAACCGAAGTTACCCGAATGTGTGTTTGTTGTTAATAATAATGTTACTTTATTCACTCCAGATATGAAGTGCGTTAAAGAGAAAAAACCATTATGTTTACGTTACTCTTACTTTTGCCTGTTTATACCCTAACAGCACTATTACGTCACAACGGGATATTAATAACGCCGCAGAAACGTCGAAAAAATAACCTTAACGTCGCACAGACATCCAAATGTCCACTTTTTGTGACGTCTCTGCAACGTCGCCGCCAAGACGTACCTGTGACGTCGCTGCTACCAAGTCTGCTGTAAGGGTATGTCCAGTAAGTATACTGTACCTATTTTTTAATTCTTGGCATTTTGGGAAACAATGAAATATGACATTTTGTTCAGGTTTCGAGGAATTAAAGGTACAGTTCGGTACGCAGCAGCACGCCATTTCAC